>CAUOFW020004347.1:256737-297139 GCA_963454935.2 Ilex paraguariensis | reverse complement strand
CCCACCCCACCCCATCCCACAAAACATATTTTAAAAAAAAAACATGTATGATTAGCCCGAGAATATGAGAGCTCAGCCTGGTTGATTGTCTTGAGCTAGTAATGAAGATTCTCCCCGTGACTCCAGCAGGGCAACGGTTAGAAGTGTCTAGGTCGGTTTACGTGCACCTCAACTAATTCCCTCTCAAGTCCGATTAAAGGCATGTCATCCACGCGCGAAACTAGGATATTCGTGAAGAATAAATTATTCATTGTCTGACCCCAAATAAAATATTCGAATTCAATACGTTGGAATTTATAACTTATTCTTATTACTACTTAAACTACCCATTGGGATTCAGCTGGACATCTTTACCTGAAATCATCATGTGCCGACCTAAGTTCCCTTAAAAGTTTTGACCACAAGGTTGGAGGGCAAAATCTTGTCACCTGACCCTGTAATGGTCCAACTACTTGGCAAGCTTTCTTGTTAATTAATGATGTCATTTTTGGGCATCATCAACTACTGTAATAGAACTTGAGCACTAGGTGGAAACATCAAATAAAGCAAAACATAAACTTTACCTTTAAAAGGTTGACAGTTTCAAAAAAAAGGGTAGGAACATCGGGCCCTCGAGGCTGCAGTGTATTCATAAATTCCTCGGCAAACACCAACCCTTTGAAAGGACTGGCCATGGGCCCTTGTGCCCATATCAATCAAGGAGGCCCAACAAATAGAAACACAAGGGTATGACATTGAAAAATTAGTGAATTTTTGCAATTATAATGGATGAATCTATTAGACCTATCAAATAAATAAATCGACAAAAATCTAACTTATCACGATACAAACGTAGCAAATACAACTAATGCACAATTCGATTTGAAACGAATCTATGAACTTAAATTATATACTAATATCAACAAAGTCAGATCTAAGTTAAGCAAATTCAACAAAACACGAACGCGTTTCCACTGCTATACTCTATAAAGAATCATTCATTATGGTCTAAGCTCAGTCATTAGAGGGGTNCCCACCCCACCCCATCCCACAAAACATATTTTAAAAAAAAAACATGTATGATTAGCCCGAGAATATGAGAGCTCAGCCTGGTTGATTGTCTTGAGCTAGTAATGAAGATTCTCCCCGTGACTCCAGCAGGGCAACGGTTAGAAGTGTCTAGGTCGGTTTACGTGCACCTCAACTAATTCCCTCTCAAGTCCGATTAAAGGCATGTCATCCACGCGCGAAACTAGGATATTCGTGAAGAATAAATTATTCATTGTCTGACCCCAAATAAAATATTCGAATTCAATACGTTGGAATTTATAACTTATTCTTATTACTACTTAAACTACCCATTGGGATTCAGCTGGACATCTTTACCTGAAATCATCATGTGCCGACCTAAGTTCCCTTAAAAGTTTTGACCACAAGGTTGGAGGGCAAAATCTTGTCACCTGACCCTGTAATGGTCCAACTACTTGGCAAGCTTTCTTGTTAATTAATGATGTCATTTTTGGGCATCATCAACTACAGTAATAGAACTTGAGCACTAGGTGGAAACATCAAATAAAGCAACACATAAACTTTACCTTTAAAAGGTTGACAGTTTCAAAAAAAAGGGTAGGAACATCGGGCCCTCGAGGCTGCAGTGTATTCATAAATTCCTCGGCAAACACCAACCCTTTGAAAGGACTGGCCATGGGCCCTTGTGCCCATATCAATCAAGGAGGCCCAACAAATAGAAACACAAGGGTATGACATTGAAAAATTAGTGAATTTTTGCAATTATAATGGATGAATCTATTAGACCTATCAAATAAATAAATCGACAAAAATCTAACTTATCACGATACAAACGTAGCAAATACAACTAATGCACAATTCGATTTGAAACGAATCTATGAACTTAAATTATACATTAATATCAACAAAGTCAGATCTAAGTTAAGCAAATTCAACAAAACACGAACGCGTTTTNTTGTTATTAGTTTGAAAAACAGAAGGTTAAGATGTCACACCACAAGGACTGCTAGTAGTGATAACTTGTTCAGACTTTTTTTCCAAGTGACAAGAAACCATAACAGGAATTGGTGAACTTTCGTTGAGGATTTGCAACTGAAATTTAACTTAAGTTATGGTATTAAATATTATTTTTTTTACATTATATTAAAAAATAATTGCAATCATAAATTTTAATTATTTGTATTATTATTCATGAAAATAATAACATAAAACGAAATACAAAAATAAACAAAACCTTTTTACATATTCTATAATTAAATAAAAAATTAAGAAATAACTCTAAAAATTATTTTTCGGTACGCAATCTTGAGACTGTGACTCCAGCAAATGGTGCCATTAACTACCAGTAATGGCTAATGCTTACAGAGCTGGACACTCAGCAACCCACATAGCTACTTTGTGGTGCATCGATGGGACTGCATTGGTCTGGCCACTGCTCGTCCACCTGCAGTTCTCACCATTTCATTTAAGTAAGGTCAAAAACACACTCGAGTTTTCAAAGACATGTACTTTTTTTACAAAAGGGCATTGACAAATTGGTGAATGGCAAGAAGTCCTCGGCCGAGATTTTTGTTATACAATGAAAAATTATTTCAATCACGTGTTTATTTATTTGTCTTCAATTTAAATTCGAGAAACACAAATTTTTTTAAAGTCATTTCTTCTAATGGTTCATTCAAGTCAATTTGATGACGTTCTCTTTTTGAACGAGATGACTCGTCAAGTCCGTTTAAACGATTATGACGAGTTTATCGATTTTTATTTAATTCCACATTCACACGATGATGATTGGACTTCCCAACAAGCAATGAACCACGTCCTTTCTCTTTTGCATTACCCTTTGACACAAGGGAAAGAAACAACAAAGCAAAAAAAGGTTATTTCCATGGAGGACAAGACCCCACAATTGTTCATACCACCGTGTGATCATAAACTGTCGAGTCCCAGTCCAACAACCAAATTATAACAACTAGCACAGTGTTCTTTATACAAATGTGATGGCATTTCTACGTTTTCTTGGTAGATTGCAGACAATGATGATCATATATCCAATTGATCAAGCAAAGAATGACCCGTAGGCCTTGATTTTCAGCAAAGTTGGCGACATTTGTTTTTCACAAAAATCATCATTCCTTCCTTGTCCTCCATGGCGTCATTGTCGTCATATGTTGTTCCGGTGCAAAACACATTTTTTTAATACATGAGTGAACTATTATTGTTAAAAAATTAAAATTTAAATGAGTTACTACAGTTAAAAGATTAAAATTTAAATGAAATACTGTAGTTAAAAAGTTAAAATATAAATCATAACATAAACCGTCAAATTTAAACAATCTGTGTCGTTGTTGTACTTTATGTCAACAGTCCTATGTGTAATATTAGATAGATATCTATTTGACGCAAAATCACTTAGGCTTTATATTAATGTCCATTCGTGACACTTTCAAATATACGTCACAAGATCAAATTTTGCTGAAGTTGAGATATTTTTTTTTTGTGGGTTTGGCTATACTATCGAATTATTGTTTTGGTATTGTAACANGGGCATTGACAAATTGGTGAATGGCAAGAAGTCCTCGGCCGAGATTTTTGTTATACACTGAAAAATTATTTCAATCACGTGTTTATTTATTTGTCTTCAATTTAAATTCGAGAAACACAAAATTTTTTAAAGTCATTTCTTCTAATGGTTCATTCAAGTCAATTTGATGACGTTCTTTTTTTGAACGAGATGACCCGTCATGTCCGTTTAAGCGATTATGACGAGTTTATCGATTTTTATTTAATTCCACATTCACACGATGATGATTGGACTTCCCAACAAGCAATGAACCACGTCCTTTCTCTTTTGCATTACCCTTTGACACAAGGGAAAGAAACAACAAAGCAAAAAAAGGTTATTTCCATGGAGGACAAGACCCCACAATTGTTCATACCACCGTGTGATCATAAACTGTCGAGTCCCAGTCCAACAACCAAATTATAACAACTAGCACAGTGTTCTTTATACAAATGTGATGGCATTTCTAAGTTTTCTTGGTAGATTGCAGACAATGATGATCATATATCCAATTGATCAAGCAAAGGATGACCAGTAGGCCTTGATTTTCAGCAAAGTTGGCGACATTTGTTTTTCACAAAAATCATCATTCCTTCCTTGTCCTCCATGGCGTCATTGTCGTCGTATGTTGTTCCGGTGCAAAACACGTTTTTTTAATACATGAGTGAATTATTATTGTTAAAAAATTTAAATTTAAATGAGTTACTACAGTTAAAAGATTAAAATTTAAATGAAATACTATAGTTAAAAAGTTAAAATATAAATCATAACATAAACCGTCAAATTTAAACAATCTGTGTCGTTGTTGTACTTTATGTCAACAGTCCTATGTGTAATATTAGATAGATATCTATTTGACGCAAAATCACTTAGGCTTTATATTAATGTCCATTCGTGACACTTTCAAATATACGTCACAAGATCAAATTTTGCTGAAGTTGAGATATTTTTTTTTTGTGGGTTTGGCTATACTATCGAATTATTGTTTTGGTATTGTAACCCTTGTTATTTTTTGGGATATCTATACTATCTTTTACTTTATGGTATAATGCTGAAAAATAAAAAATATTGGTCGTGTTTGGTTATCATCTGCAAAACAGTTTTTTGTTCTCAAAATTTTAAAAACATCACAAACATGTTTGTTTCGCATTTTTGTTCTCAAAATTTTCAAAAAAAATGAGATTTAGAACACAAAAACAGAAAACAAGTCAGACTTATTTTCTAGGTTTTATTTGGAAATTGTGAAAACACATGAACCCCATTTACTATGCACTTATTGTACCACTATAGAAGATTTTTTGTTTTTGTTTGCATTTTTTTCCCTAACCTCTCTCTCTCTCTTTGTGACCTCTCTCTCTCTCTCTTGTCGACACCATGGATTTGTCTTCAATTTATAGATCCAGTGACTGGAAACACAGATCCTTTGATGATGGTTGTGGGTGTTGGGTGTTAGGTGGGGCTTATGGATATTGGGTGGTGGTGGTTGTAGGTTGTGGGTTGGTGGTGGTTGTGGGTGGTAGGTGGTTCTCAGTTTGGGTGGTGGATGTTGGGTGGTTCTCAGTGTAGGTTGGTGGTGGTTGTGGTTGTGGGTTATGGGTTGTGAGTTGTGGGTTGTGGGTTGTGGGTTGGTAGTAGTTCTGNATTTGTTTTTCACAAAAATCATCATTCCTTCCTTGTCCTCCATGGCGTCATTGTCGTCGTATGTTGTTCCGGTGCAAAACACGTTTTTTTAATACATGAGTGAATTATTATTGTTAAAAAATTTAAATTTAAATGAGTTACTACAGTTAAAAGATTAAAATTTAAATGAAATACTATAGTTAAAAAGTTAAAATATAAATCATAACATAAACCGTCAAATTTAAACGATCTGTANAAATTTAAATGAAATACTGTAGTTAAAAAGTTAAAATATAAATCATAACATAAACCGTCAAATTTAAACAATCTGTGTCGTTGTTGTACTTTATGTCAACAGTCCTATGTGTAATATTAGATAGATATCTATTTGACGCAAAATCACTTAGGCTTTATATTAATGTCCATTCGTGACACTTTCAAATATACGTCACAAGATCAAATTTTGCTGAAGTTGGGATATTTTTTTTTTGTGGGTTTGGCTATACTATCGAATTATTGTTTTGGTATTGTAACCCTTGTTATTTTTTGGGATATCTATACTATCTTTTACTTTATGGTATAATGCTGAAAAATAAAAAATATTGGTCGTGTTTGGTTATCATCTGCAAAACAGTTTTTTGTTCTCAAAATTTTAAAAACATCACAAACATGTTTGTTTCACATTTTTGTTCTCAAAATTTTCAAAAAAAATGAGATTTAGAACACAAAAACAGAAAACAAGTCAGACTTATTTTCTAGGTTTTATTTGGAAATTGTGAAAACACATGAACCCCATTTACTATGCACTTATTGTACCACTATAGAAGATTTTTTGTTTTTGTTTGCATTTTTTTCCCTAACCTCTCTCTCTCTCTCTTTGTGACCTCTCTCTCTCTCTTGTCGACACCATGGATTTGTCTTCAATTTATAGATCCAATGACTGGAAGCACAAATCCTTTGATGATGGTTGTGGGTGTTGGGTGGGGCTTATGGATATTGGGTGGTGGTGGTTGTAGGTGGTTGTGGGTGGTAGGTGGTTTTCAGTTTGGGTGGTGGATGTTGGGTGGTTCTCAGTGTAGGTTGGTGGTGGTTGTGGTTGTGGGTTATGGGTTATGGGTTATGGGTTGTGAGTTGTGGGTTGTGGGTTGTGGGTTGGTAGTAGTTCTAGGTGTTGAGTGGTTCTCGATTTGGGTGGTGGTATTGATGCACAGTAAGAGAGAGANTGGGTTGGTAGTAGTTCTGGGTGTTGAGTGGTTCTCGATTTGGGTGGTGGTATTGATGCACAGTAAGAGAGAGAGACAGAGAGTGGTGGTCTTGATGCACATTGAAAAAGAGAGAGACAAAGAGTTTAAGAGAGGTGAAAATTGTGGATTATTATCCAAACAAATTTTATAATTTTTGTTCTTTTAAACTATTTTCAAAAATACATAACCAAACAGGTTTTGTAATCTAAAAATTTTTAAAAATACTTTTTTAAAACTCTTCTCAAAAATAATTTTCAGATACTATTTTTTAAGATGCAAACTAAACAGACCCATTGTTTCTCTTTCTCGTGCTCCAATCAACTTCATTGGGTATCCCATTTCATTTGTACTATATAAATACTAGTTTTTGTAGTGTGTTTACAATCTAATTAATATGTTAACACATATGTGAAGCATTTTTAGTCTAGTGTTGATTATGGTTGCATGTGAGGGGGAGAAAGGTGAAGCAAATGTGTAAAAAAGAAAAATGGTTAGAGTCTCTATAGGAATTAAGGTCTTTTGAGACAAGTTTTTTGTGGTAATTATGTTCATCATCCCCAAAAAAAAAAATGTATTTTGAAGGTTTTTTTTTTTGATGTGGTGATAGTGCTGTCATAAAAAGCGTAGAGATATAGTATTTGAAATAACAAATAAATCTTTTATGACTATATTATCGCCACAAAAAAAAAAAAAAAAATCTTCAAAACACATGTGTTTTTGTGACGGTGGACACAACAAGCCACAAAAAAAGTTATTTCAAAACATCCTAATTCTTGTGGTGGATAAACAGATGTGAAGGAGATAAGAGAGTAATAGCGAATGAGAAGCTTTACTTAGAAAATCAACTATAAATTATTTAATAGTAATATATTATTCATTAGTTACTAATAAAGGGGAGAGACACCAAACCATTCATCTCTCTTTATTCATTCAATAGGTATATATGTGTATGCGTGCATGCGCGCATGTCTGTGTGTATTGTTTAGTTGGTGGCCGGGTGGCTCAAGACATTTTGAAGCTTAAAACGAAAGCGATAAATGAGGTATTTTTTAATTTTAATAATATTAATAATAANGGAGAGACACCAAACCATTCATCTCTCTTTATTCATTCAATAGGTATATATGTGTATGCGCGCATGTCTATGTGTATTGTTTAGTTGGTGGCCGGGTGGCTCAAGACATTTCGAAACTTAAAACGAAAGCGATAAATGAGGTATTTTTTAATTTTAATAATATTAATAATAAATCTAATTTTTAATTTTTTTAAACATAAAAACATTAATTAAATTTTAATTTTCAAGCTTTTGTACCATATTTGAACTTGATGATAAAAGAGAAAAAAAATAATTAAAAAATTATGATGATAAATATAAACTTGACTTTTTTAGAGTTTATATTTAGTTTTANTATTACCATATTTGAACTTGATGATAAAAGATAAAAAAAATAATTGAAAAATTATGATGATAAATATAAACTTGACTTTTTTAGAGTTTATATTTAGTTTTACTGTTAGTTTTTTTTATTTTTTTAAAAAAATAAATTTTAGGCCCTTTTAATTTTACGATTGAATTTATAGGTCCAATTTATTTTAGTTGAAATTTTTTATTTAAGCATAAATTTAAATTTATTATTTAAACTATTACAGCACACTATAAATTATGGGGCCTTCTTTGAAGTGAGGCCTTAAACTTTTTTGACTGGGCTTGTGTTTTTATAAGGTTTTTTTTATAGGACTTAAAAGTATTTATAAATTTAATTTTTTTATATGAATTATTTATGACCTTCTTTAAAAATGGAGCCCAAAATCCAAGCCTTTTCAACTATACTGTTGGAGCGGCCCCTGGTTGGTGGGAAAGCAGCCAACTCCTGTGAGGAATGGAGAATTCATTATGTTTGTTATGTCAAAGATAAGGTCGATGATGATAATCATAATGTCAAGAGACAATTAAGCTAAAGACTTGGGACTTCTAAGGCATGTAATAAACGAGATTCAATCAATTTGTTTGACTATGAAGAAAAAAAAAATGTTAGATATGACCCTTAGATTCTTTGAACAAAAACCAATCAAAAAAGTGGATATTTTCCAAATTGACTAACCGTATTTGAATTGGTTTCATATTGTTATGAAACTAAACAATATTTTGAAAGAAAAATGTCCGCAAGCCATAAGTTTCGGGGGCAATGTGAAATTAATTAATATTGTAATGGGGTAACATGACATATATTTTTACTATTTTCTACGACAAATTTATCTCTTGTGGATTTATTTTTCTTGACAACGTGAAACTAATCATAAAAAATGAGAGAGAAACGTGAAACACGGGAAGGCGAGTTTGGTGGGTGGGTGAGGGGGCAAGGGGAGTAAAACCAGAGACCGTCGTGTCACAAATGACGAGACTTGTCACTAAGATACGACCGTAATCTTAATGGTACCTAATGAGAAATAATCATGATAAAGAGTAAGAATATTTGACAATTTGTTCTATTGATTGTCGTTGTGATGGAATGGGAATCTCTTAATGTCCACCATTGCAAAAGAAAGTGTATAGTCGACTTTTCAAGACTCACAGGCAAATGCCATAATCATCCTTACACATGATAAAAACCCGACTTTATTTGATTTACGTGAAAAACTTTTCTTCTTCTTCATATTTTTTCTTTCTTTCTTTCTTTATAATTTCTTCTCTGTCTGTTCAAATTTTGTCAATTGAGGCTATTAGTTTCAATGGAAGAAAGTGACGGCACAAGCTTTTTCAAATACATTCTGTGTGGACAAAAACACGAAAGAAAAGCTTGGTGGTTGGTTGCTTTTAAGTGAACAAAATGGTCAAAAGTGGACAATTACAAGACCTCCTTGTCCTAATGTCGCATTTTGTATTGCAACTCTTAGACTCCGATCCTAGTCTACTTTTTTTCTAACTTGAGCAATTATCTCATAAATATAAATAAAGAAATGTTATGTTGTTCAAATGTATTTGCACTAAGCATTGAGTCTGATTCGGGCAGAGCAGGTTAAGAGGAGGAGGAGGAGGGGGGGGGTTGGTGGGGGTGGTTAGATATGGGTGTTAGCATGAGAGAAAACGAAAGGTTTGGGCCCTTTTGGAGTAGGTGTAACTAGGTTTATTAACTTTCGTGAGTTCTTGTGTTCTGCTGTTGGGATATGTAGTATAATATTTGTGCGTTTGATTTTGTGTATATAGTTCATGAAAAAATGGAAGAGAGAAAGGGTATGTTAGTGTGTAGCTTTAGAAACTTTAGGGATTATTAGTGTGATTTTGTTTATTTTTCTCAGAGAGTTCGTTGCATTTAACCCTCAAATGAAGTAGTACACTTGACTTTTTTATTGTCATTTCGTCCAATTTTTACGAATTTCTTTATACAAGATGACATGACACAATTAAAATCTTATCGAGGGTTAAGGGGACTCCTTAATCTAGATATCCCTATAAATTTGGACTAAAAAAATTGATAAAATTTTGTATAAGTGTGACATATATACATTCTTTTAATTTCGTCCAAAAACATTAGCCGCCAACAATCATCACACTAGCGTCACTATAACTTAACTTTAAAACACAGTGGCAATTAATAAAAACAAGAAACGCATGTTGGCCCTTGCAGAGTCTACCTCATACGATAAAGGGGAACATAATTCCTTGTCAATTGAAACTTTTTTTTCCCACCGAAAGAAAGCCGTCGACATGTCGAATATTCTAACTATTTCTTGTCAACACTGAAAAATAATTACTCTCTCTCTCTCTCTCTNTTGAGGGTTAAGGGACTCGTTAATCTAAATATCCTTATAAATTTGGACTAAAAAAATTGATAAAATTTTGTATAAGTGTGACATATATACATTCTTTTAATTTCGTCCAAACACATTAGCCGCCAACAATCATCACACTAGCGTCACTATAACTTAACTTTAAAACACAGTGGCAATTACTAAAAACAAGAAACGCATGTTGGCCCTTGCAGAGTCTACCTCATACGATAAAGGGGAACATAATTCCTTGTCAATTGAAACTTTTTTTTCCCACCGAAAGAAAGCCGTCGACATGTCGAATATTCTAACTATTTCTTGTCAACACTGAAAAATAATTACTCTCTCTCTCTCTCTCTCTAAAATTAACTCACTCAGTTATATCTAATCTTTAATGAAAAGGGCATAATATGATGAATATATATATACACATGCTCCTACCCAAAACAATAAGTACGCAAAAAGTTAGTTGTGAATGTAAACTTTTAAATCCGACTCTTCTCATTAAAATTTTCGGTTGGTGGGCACTCTCTCAATCTATGAAAGGTTTTTTCCGTCAGGGTATGAGCCGGTTTTTGAGTTCAACCAATCAAACACCCTTTTTTGTCCATAAAAAAAAAAAAAAAAAAAGAGTTGCATACCTCTCCTCGCAATACTATCAACAAAAATGGTTCATCTATATCCATTGAAACAGGATGGTTAAAGTTGGTACATGGTTATAGTTGTGGGGACAAAACGTGTTTCTCAAGGGTTTTGTGTGTGTAATGGAGTTTGACCTTTACATTAAACTTTGTTAAAAAATTTGTTACAAGTGTTGGGGTTTGGTTATGATACTGGGAAAAAAAATATTATTCCATTATTACTTTTTTTGATAAAGTTTACTAACTTTTGAAATGTACTAATTTTTTGAGTTCACCTATAATTTTTTGAATAAAGTTTATAAATTTTGGGTTTTTTTTAATGATTTTCGTTATAATACCAAAAAAATAAAATTCCTTTACTACCGTAGCGCTTTCCTAAGTGTACAAAATGGCAGGGGAGAAGTGG
Organism: Ilex paraguariensis; assembly: GCA_963454935.2. Classification (NCBI taxonomy): domain Eukaryota; kingdom Viridiplantae; phylum Streptophyta; class Magnoliopsida; order Aquifoliales; family Aquifoliaceae; genus Ilex; species Ilex paraguariensis. The sequence continues at coordinate 285,892 of CAUOFW020004347.1, read as the reverse complement.
ATAAGTTAGGTCTGAGTCGGAATTCCATAACCAAAAAGCCCAAAAAAGTGTGTATATTCAAATAGGCTCAATGGAGTCCAACAAATTGGCCATTTCCCTCCGCGCAATGTTGCCCCACACACACCCATTCCCCAGGCAATCCGATGCGAGATAGTCTCAGCCCTTAGTCCTCATTCGATATCAACTAGGACCACAGCAGATATGTGGGGTTGACGCACACACATAAGTTCCAAGTACTTGCTTTTTTCAAAAAAAACGAAAAACACACACACGTGACCACTACAGCACCACCACTTAAAAGTGGTAGTGTCATAGGCTTTATACACACACGTCTAAGTCCAAGGTTATCCGATGTGGAATAGTCTCATCAAGTCAATTTTTTAAATCTATTTAACATTTTCCTTTCCCTCATCCTCGGTAAGAGCAATGGAATGGCAAAGTGCCCATTTTCCATATATCTTTTCTGCCAAAAATGAGTTTATTATTTTCTCTCTCTACAGTTTAGTTTCAAATTGAGCCATTAATCTTTGTGAAGCAGCCCAAATTTTCTCTTATACCAGTGAAAAAATGGGAAACATGAACAAAGAAAAAAAAAAGGAGTTCAAAATGTTTATAAATAAATTGTTTTTGTTTCTTTTTTCTCTTTCCGTTTTTCTTTACCTCTCTATTTTTGAGAATTAAATAAGAGTATCATACGAGTAAAAAAGTTAATAAATGATAAAATTTTAAATTAAAACTGCGATATATGATTCAATAGTTAAATTATTTTCACTTACGCCAATGGGTTAATCATATCAAAACATATAGTAAGAGGCCAGAAAAAGATTAAAACCAACAAAAACAAAAAAACAAAAACACTTGCACACCACTATCAAAATGCCAAACAACTACTCCCTCTAGAAATGGTCCTGATGATTATGTTTCTGTGGTATCAATCACATGTCGTTGGGTGGTGGTGTTCATCTTTCTGCGTCTCCTTTTATCTTTTGGGGCTATGGGAAAGTCTCCATGGTACATGTAGAACAGGAACACTAAGAACAGGATAAGGCCAGCAATTTGATTCGGTACCACACTGAAATTTATGTTTAATTTTAGGTTAAATAATTTTTTATGAACCAACAAAATAATAAATTTATTAATTTTGACACATTGCTAAAATTTGTATTATGTAAAAAATAAAATATAATATCAAAAAAAAAATATTTTTCATTATTATAATTAGACCCGAAAGATACAATTGCACAATCTGAACTCTTTTTTTTGAAGGGGAGGACGCTATTGCATTAAAAAGGGACTACGAGGTGCGAACCACAACTTTAAAGTTCAACACCGGGATGGTAACCATTAGAAGAAGCTAATTTGGGCACGGCCTTGTCAATGTTGTGGGTATGTTTGCTTTAGGTATTAAGAAAGAGGGATCGGAAAAAATAGTGATGGGCCCATTTTATTTCTTTTATATCCATATTTGATACAGTATTATCACCTAGAAGTAATATCAATCTGGATGAGTTGTGTAATTCGATCCCTCCTAATGTTTTTAAACAAAACACGGCAACGTAGGTGTTAATGTACCATTGGCCACGGAAGAACGAAAGGCCACCAATAGAGAGACACAAGCCATTACTGCTCTTTTCTGTGCCCAACACCGAGTAGACAGTGGCATGGCATACTTCAACACCTGCTCTGGAGCAGGTACACGTGGTAATCAAGGGATTCACCACCACACTGGTTTATCTTTGTAGCTCAATTTAAAAAAAAAAAAATGGAGAGGAATTTAATGTATTATAGATATTAAATTAGTAAAATGAATATGTTTCATCGTTAATTTGATTAATTATAATGCATTATATCTTCAAAATAAATCTTTTTTTTTTTTTATGAAGAGATCACTTCTACAGAGTCAACTGCAAATACATATAATAATTTGCTAATCACCGGTATCATTTAAACCCAGAAATCACCATAAAGAATTGAATACAAAATTTTTAATTTCGGGTTAAGTATATTTTACTTCGATGTAATTTTAGCTAAAAACACCTTAACTAATTGATATTTAAAATTATTTACATTATTATCTTATAATTATGTATCAAAGTGAAGTAATTGACGTCGTTAACAGAATTAAAAAATTATTATAATACCCATGTTTTAAAATCCGACTTTTTGTCTAATTTATTATTGATCATAAAACTAATGAAATATGACAACAAATTAACATATTTCAATCAAACATGTCAAATCTCTTTTTTTTTCTTCAAGTGAGGTTTTGGTTCGGCACAGAAAAATTACTTATGTTTTTTTATATGGGACAAATATCCTATTTATTTGGATATTATACCATATATTATAAAATACATTTTAGGCATTTTTAGACAACATGTTTTGTGCAAGTGGAACACACTCTCCGTTAATTTGGATGATAGAAATAACCATTTCACTTTGGTATATAACTACAAATAAGTAATGTGCATAATTTTAAACGTCGAAGAGATAAGGTATGTTTAACTGAAACTACGAGGAGATAAAAAATAATAATTCGTTTTCTACAATTGAACCTTACACTAGGGGTGTCAATCATGTCGGATTAAACAGTTACGTATCGGGTTAAACAGGTGACAGATGAAAAACGTATAAACCCATACACGACACGTTTAATAAACGGATAAAAAATCTCACCACGACCACGATCCGTTTAATAAACAGGTAACACGACACAACTCATTTAACCCATTTAATTTTAAAAAAATTATATCAACAAATTTTAATACTCTATTTTTTTACTAATAATTGCATTTACCTCAAAAAAGAGAAATTTTAAATCAAATCTCATAAAAATAAGACTTGAAGGCTTTAAAAAAAAAAGCAAGAGATTATTGTCTTTTATTGGCAACTCACCCTCCCCATCTCCCCTCATTTTTCAATGTGGAACAAAAATAAAAGACATTAGTTTGCCTTTGTCTTTTAAATGCTTTACAACTCTTCTCTTTTGTCTTTGAAAAATAAGACTTGAAGGCTTTAAAAATAAAAACAAGAGGTCATTGTTTTTTATAAGCAACTCAACCCTCCTCATCTCCCCTCATTTTTCAATGTGGGACAAAAATAAAAGACATTTATTTGCCTTTGCCTTTGAAGTGTTTTCCAAATCTTCTCCTTTGTCTTTGAACTACTACTTTATTTTTTTTTTATTGATTTTTTTACTTCTTTTTTCTTGCTAAATTTTTTAAAAGAATTATTAATTTATTATTATATTAATTTTATTTAAACAGGTAAACGTGTGATAACCGGTTTGACAGGTCTCACCCGAACACGACTCGTTTATTAAACGTGTTTGGCGTGTCAACTCATTTATCACCCAAACCCGTTAAAATCTCACTCAAACCCGTTTAATTCATGTCGGTTAATCGTATGGTGTCGAATTTTGACAGTACTACCTTACGCAACCAGTTGATCCATACACATATTTCCCTCCCTTGACCTCTGTATGATCTTCCACTTTTGTTCTGCTCAGGAGTTCTCGTTTGAAAATAGGAAACTCTACCGAATGATTCCTCTTTGTATATGCCAAACACGTATATACCATAAGACCCCATTGAAAAATGACACATTATTGATCGGATCGAACTATACAAACTGAATTATCCATTTATTGTTTGTATTTGGATATATTCCTATTGCCTAGGTGGTATCAAAACAATACACTAAAAGAAGGTAGCATCATGGTAACACAGCCCAATGCAACACTTGGCATGTAGCTCCCCAAAAGCAACACAATAATCTTACTGCTCATTTTTTGGGAAACATTCTATCCTTTTGCCCCCACAAATACGTCTTCCGCTATTATTTGACCCTTAATGTTTCAATTATAATATTCTAATTCTTTGAGTTTGCCTCCTACTTCAATTAAGTCGTTGCATTCAAATTTGTTTAATCTTATATATCCATCTGAAAGCATTCACATGACCAAGCAATAGGGTATTTTATTTTTTCTAATTTTAATGCCACACATACGTAAACCGTTATCAAACAGGTCTAACCCAATTTCCTAACAATAACAAATCCATGTTATTATTGGGGCCAAAGTACACCAACTGGTTTTGTTCCCTGTAGATTTTTAGTTACAAAATTTTTACACATTTAAAAAAAAAAAATAAAGAAAGGGACTTGATTGAAACATAGACCAAACAAAGAGGAATTGATTGCAAAACTTGAATCACCATGGACCAAATAGAAACAAGGGTTAATCTCATTTTGCACCCTAAAAGATTGTTTAAATTTTAATTTGTACCCCCAAAGATCAAAAATTTTAATTTACACCCTCAAAGATAGAAATTTATTTCAATGTACATCTCCAAAGATAAAAAATCTCAATTTGTACCCTTAAAGATAAAAATTTATATCAATGTGCACCTAAAATAAAATTAATAAATTATACCTAGATCTCCTCATGTTTGTCACTTAATCATTTGAACTCCTTCACATTTAGAATATTTTCCTTACATCTTATGACGTTTGTGCATTGTAACATATAACCACTTTTCATTAATATCTGTTAATATAATCGTTAAAAAATATGATTTTATCCTAATAAAAAATTATAATTTCATATTACCTTTTATTTTGTGGATTCGATATACTCTAAAGTTGAAAATCAAGTTTACCATTTGAATATCTAATAAAATGTAGATATTTATATAAAAGGTAATATGAAAAACATTATATAAATATTTACATTTTATTAGACATTCAAATGGTAAACTAGATTTTGAACTTTAGAATATATTGAACCCATAAAATAAAGGGTAATATGAAATTATAATTTTTTATTAGGATAAAAATATATTTTTTAACGGTTATATTAATAGATATCAATAAAAATGGGTTACGTGTTATACGTGCACAAATGTCATAAAATGTAGGAGTAATATTCTAAATGTGAAGAGGTCTAAATGATTAAGTTACAAGTATGAGGGGATCTAGGTATAATTTATCAATTTAGTTTTAGGTGCACATTGATATAAATTTCTATCTTTGAGGGTGCAAATTGAGATTTTTTATCTTTGGGGTACACATTGATATAAATTTATATCTTTAAGGGCACAAATTAAAATTTTTTATCTTTGGGGGTGCACATTAATACAAATTTCTATCTTTGAGGGTGTAAATTAAATTTTTTAATCTTTGAGGGTATAAATTAAAATTTTTAATCTTTAAGGGTATAAATTAAAATTTGAATAATCTTTTAAGGTACAAAATGAGATTAACCCTAGAAACAAAGGGTATACTTGGGAAGGTAAAAATATTACTTTTCCCTTTTCTTTTTTTTTTTGGTCATACAGACTTGTTTTTTCTGTCCTCTTCTATTCTATATATGACAAGCAAGCTCATTGGTGGTGAGACAACTAGGGGCAATTGGCACTAAAGTTACATTCCAAAAAGTTTGCTGAGGTTGGGGGCACTGGGCAGTGGATAGTTGCATATATAGTGCTTCCAAGTGAGTGAGTGAGAGAGAGAGAGAGAGAGAGAGATGGAGAGGGATATGAAGCAATCAAAATTCAAGAGGATTTGTGTTTTCTGTGGAAGTAGTCCAGGAAAGAAGGGTAGTTATAAGGATGCTGCTTTAGAGCTGGGGAAGGAACTGGTATAGTGATGCTCTCTTTTTTAGCTCTCTCCTATGCTCTCTCCGATGCTCTGTTTTAGCTCTCCCCTATGCTCTGTTTTAGCTCTCCCCTATGCTCTGTTTTTTGTCTATGTTCTGTTCTGCTTTGTGTTCACTCTGTTCTTTGCTCTGTTTTAAAATGTTCCTTCAAAAGACGTGTAAAGTTTGAGGTTTGGCTTCTGTTTAGTTCAATTTTTCTTCAACAAACTTGTTATCAACAGAAAATACTTGGTACCCAAAATCAATTAATTGAAGGTTTTGAGCAAAATCATCTTTCATACAGTATGCTGACTTTGTTGCTTGAAGCCAAGAGGTCTCTCTCTCTCTCTCTCTCTCTCTCTCCCCAAAAGAATGTGTGAATTGTACTTGCATGTACTGTTCTCTCCAGTCTTGAATGAATATTGAACTCCTTGTCTCCATTTCATCTTTCTTTTGCCTTGTAGTATTGACTTGTATCTGATGGTTCTCTCTCTCTCTTTCTCTAGAAAATCATTTCTCATAATAAAAAATAAGTCCACTACTTGCTTACTGGGCTAACCTTAAATGGCTTGCTAAAGGTATCAAGGAAAATAGACCTAGTTTACGGAGGAGGGAGCATTGGTTTGATGGGTTTGGTCTCTCAAGCTGTTTACAGTGGTGGTCGCCATGTCATTGGGTAAGCTACTAACCTTCTTCTTCACTGAATTTTTTTTGGGTCTTCAACTATGAATTAATGAATTTAAAACAACATAAAATTAGTGAATTTTCAGCAGTTCGTTAGTAGTTCGTTTTGGCCTTCATCGTAACTAATTTTTTGTCCTGTCCTTGTTTCAGGGTAATTCCCAAGACACTCATGCCTAGAGAGGTATGTCTGTTACTTCCACAATATTTCAAAGTTCTTGTCCTTACAGAAAATGACAATGACAAAAAGTAGAACAAATATCAGAGAGAGCATTATCTCCTTCTTTTAACCTTTCCAATTTTGTGGGGTCTTTTCATTTTGTCGTAGCCACTGTTACTTGAATTTCTACCTCTACTTTGTTATCTTTTTTTTTTTTTTTTGGCACTAGAGTTCACCCTTTATCTCTACCATGTTGAAGTTTTTTTTTTTCTTTTTGTTCTCTAAAATTTTCTCATATTTTCCTTTTAATTTTTCAAACTTTATTCATCATCCATGTGGGCATCACCTTCTCTACTGAATATATCTTCAAAATTTGAGCAAAAATACATAGGTTTGAATCTCGCCCAAAATGAACCCCACAAAATGGGTCGGGGTTTTAATGGGATTGCTTATCTTAGAATTAGACATCAGAGATTGCACGTGTGATGTGACCAAATCTTGAAAATATAATTTTCATCGTTGGCCGAAGATGTGTTCTCATTACTTTCCACAACTAAAGATATTTTTGTCTCCATGATTTGATTTCTTAGAAAAAGCTACATCTCCACTACTTCAATTTCTTTTCTCCTTTCTTCTCCTATGATCTCTACCATGTGAATTGCTCCCCATAGATAACGTCATCCACTGAGCCGCCATCTTAAACAAACACTCGGAACATGGAGGCTATTTTTCATGATTCTATGTTTTTTATGCTTCTTTTTTTTTGTTTTGTATTTCTGAAAGGGTCGTCCTGCCAGTAATATCCTGTTGGACTAAGCCCACCATCTCGGCAGCACACATAATTGCCTCTCTGCCCCAAACACACCCCGTAATAATTTCTCGAGAAAATTTGGCACCTCCCTCTCTCTCTCTCTATCTTGTGGTGCTGTGTTGACTTCACTGGCTAACTTACTGTGATGTGGTGCAGATAACTGGTGAAACAGTGGGAGAAGTGAAGGCAGTTGCAGATATGCACCAGAGGAAGGCAGAGATGGCTAGACATTCAGATGCCTTTATTGCCTTACCTGGTTGGTTTTTTACCCCTCCAAGAGTATAGGCTGGTACACCCACATCGCATAATTTGATTTTCTTCATTTATGATCATGGAAAGAGAGGGGGTAGCCCAAATGCACTTAAAGTGTTTGTTAAAATTCACCAACTAGGTTGGTGTTTGGATAGCAAGGTAAGAATGGATAGGATTGGAGTTTTGTAACCTTTTTAATTCAATTCAATGCAATCGATCGAAAAAAAATCATATTTTTAATTAATCTCATGTTTGGAAAATACATTTTTATTTCTGTGAGTTCCACTGATTACCTCATGATTTGGAAGTTTTTTTAATTGAATTTCGCAATCATATTCATCGGGCAATCTAGTTTTTTTTGAGAAGCGGTACAATAGTTTTTCTGGACTAAAAATATTCCATTCCCCCGCCCCGCCCAAAAAAAAAAAAATTAATCCACCCCCATGATGGGTTAGAGAAAAGTCATCTCCAATGGACAAAAACAAATGTTCAAATTGGGCCTTGGATAGGCCCAAATGGGATTTTCCAGCAGCATTGTTGCTTTGCAAACTTTGGGATTAGTGGGACCCAATTCAACATATTTTAACCCCCTTTATCGCGCCATCGTAACACCACCTATAAGGAGGTGATATAAAATGGGATTTTGCAGTTGATATTTTTTTGTAATATGATGGTGTAGTTTATGAGATAATGATACCTTTGCACAACGGAAGTGGATGCTTCCACAGCCACAATGTGGAGGCACTGTAGCTCACTATATCAAAGTTGGTAGTTAATGTAGCCATGCTAGACATTATTTGATATCATCCTAATGTATGTGGGAATGAGATTTGAATGCTTATGCTGTTACTGCTATTAGTAGAGAGCAGTAAGAGCAACTGTTTACGGGTCAAATTATCAAAACCTTTTTGTCTTTTCAGAAAGTCTAAGCAAGATCCATCACTACAAAGCACCCCTTCAATCCCTAGTTGGTTACACTCAGATTTTTGGGCATCTGAAGAATCACACAAGTATAGATATTTTACTTATGCCTATCTGCAATAGCTCAATACCCTCTGTAGTTGTACCATCCATTCACCGAAAGAAGAAAATAAGAAGGATTTGTGACCTATTGTACCACTTCTTTTGCCAATGTTGAGGTCAAATGTGAAAGGTTAAATTCCATATTAAGAAAAATAGTGTAAGAAGGATGGATCCAATACCAAATGGCTTAATTTTTTGGGTCAAGTTGGGCTCCAATACGCCAAGGCGTATTGTTGCTGTCACCATTCGTCTATCTGCAATTCTTTTCTAGCACTAATTGCATATTCTGATAGAATAAAATTGTGATGTGCATAAAAGGTGGTTATGGGACTCTTGAAGAGCTTCTTGAAGTGATAGCATGGGCTCAACTTGGCATCCATGATAAACCGGTATTCTGATCTTTGCAATTTGAAGGGTTCATTGATCTCTTGTAACCATTGCATTCATACTGGACAAATTCAATGTGTGTGTTATGCAGGTGGGATTGTTGAACGTGGACGGGTACTACAACTCGTTGCTGTCCTTTATTGACAAAGCTGTAGAGGAAGGTTTCATAAGCCCGAATGCACGCCATATCATTGTATCAGCCCCTACAGCAAGGGAGCTAGTGAAGAAATTGGAGGTACAAATCTCCATGGATTGCAATATGAACATTATCTTATCATCAGTTTCAAGCCATTTTTGGCCATAACTTCCTTTATCCTTGAAATGTATTTATATTTTGACCACTATTTTTTTGGCCACGGTTAGTCATTAGGTCACATAATTGTGTGTAGTGGCTAAATTTGGGTTCATAAAGGGTACCCACTGAGGATTGATGACAAACGTAGATAATAAAATTGAATATTGCAGAAATGTGGCCATTCTACCCCTCGCCCCAAGAAAAAAAAAATCCCAAAAGGAAAAAAAAATTTAAAGGAAGGGCCGGGCCTTTTCCAACCTGCTTCCGAAGAGCTAGGCAGGGTATTGCTAAGCACAAAGCTAGGCACACCACGAGGAGAGCTAGGCAATGAAACTAGACGAAGGCAATCGCCAACCTTGACTGTTAAATTCAGCTCAATTTTTAACAAGAAAGAGAAAAAATAATCATCTTAGTGGAGTCATGTTCCATAATGTTGAACCAGCTGAAGTTAGATCCTGCTAACAAAATCAATATTTTTTCGGTGTTATGTGGCCATCTAGAGATATTACTCCTGAAGATACTGCAAGGTTGGTATGCTAGAATTCTGCTTCAAAACCTGGGAACTTTAAGATGTCAAAACAACTTTGCTTTGAGCACGTAAAGTTTATTGGAAAATTCAGAAACTACAGGCCATGTTTTCCATCTTCCCATTTTGCTTGCATATTGTTGCATTTGTTGTTCTTTAACATGCTCTTCATTTTGCTCTGTTTCCTGCCCTTTGATTTCTCAGGTGTACATTCCAAGCCATGAAAGAGTTGCTTCAAAGTTGAACTGGGAAATGGAACAATTAGGCTACTCCTCAAAAAACGATATCTCAAGGTAGAAAATCATATAGAGAGTACTTCAAGAGAGACACAAAGGAGGGGATGGTGCCTTGAGGAGAAAGGGCGAGAAAGTGGGGGGGCTAATTGTAGAAGACCGCAAATTTTCATGAGTAGAAGAGTTATTTTCTCTTTTTTCTTTTGTGCATTGGCCTCGGTGAATGAACTGATGAAGCTTTGTGAAAATTTCGTTGTTTTGGAAAATTTGTTCCTCTAAACCAAAAGAAACCCCCAAGAGAAGTTGGAAATTTTGCAGTGCGTTGAATTAGTTGGTCATTGCAACTCATTATAAGACTGAAGTTTCTTTTAACTTTAACCATCTTTTGTTAACCAGGCATTGCTGAACTTTAAGATGACAAAAAGGCTTCAGGTGTACATAATGACAACAAAATGCTGTTTTATAAAGCAAATATTTTCATCAGGTTGCTTATTGATGCTACTTATATGACTTACTATGCTTTGTCTTCCACTAAAATAACTTCAGGTTTCAAATGAGTCCCTAGAATAATTCCGAATCTAGTGATGGCTTGAGGTTGAAGATATGATGGCATTTGATGTATACTAGTTGAAAATATATGAGATTGATCACAGTGAAGATGTTTGGAGCATCAAGATTTTGACAGAGACGCCTGCCTCCTGGTTGAGCTATTCTTTAAAGTCAGCTGGCTGAACTCGAGAGTAACTCAAGCGATAATAAATACGAATTGTAAATTTAGATGTATTAAATTTGAATTTTGGAATTCTTCAAGGTCAGGCGATGAGGTATTTATTTATTTCTCGTAAATACTTTAATCTCAGAGTAGATAATTTAAGGAGATTAGTTAAGATATTTATAAACTAATATGAATACCATTAACCATGGAACCAAAACAAATAGTAAAAATTAAAAGCAAGTACACTTTCCTAATATGATTTGGCATCAAGGACAAACACGCCCCTTTTTGAGTCATAAGGACAAATGTTTAAAACAATTAAGTTACTAAATTCAAACTAATTATAAATTCTTTTAATGACAAAACTACCCTTTTAAATGATTTTAGGTCTCTATATATTTCGGGCCCATCAAACAATAATTTTAAATTATGCGCGAGTATTTACACAATATTAAACTATTACATAGGCCTATTTAGTCCACTAAAATGAAACTTATAAAGACAACTTATTAAGGGTGTAAAGGTAATCTTTTGTTATTTTATATAGGGGAGAGGGGAGAAGTCATTTGAGTTGTCTATCTGACATGAGATGACAACTCTTCGTCTTTCTTTCGCCTTATCTCACATTAGTTGTATAAACTTCCTTGATCATCTATAGTCCTTTCAAATCATATTTCATTCCATCTTTAAATAATAATAATTACAAATATATGTATTTATATTATTTATATAAATATAATACATTAATTTGGATTGAACTTGGGTTAGGTCCGATGTCATCAATTTGGGTTTAGTTCAGGTTAAACCTGCAAACCCGAGCTCTTAACCCGAGTCTTGCATAAATTTAATTCAGGTTGATGCTTCTCAACCCTAACTCTAGTTCTAACCCTAAAAATCTCAACCCTAGGAGTATCTCTAACCATTACTTAAATTTAAGCTCAAATTCAAATTTGAGTAAAAAAGTTTTAAAATTTTATTCTAACTCTTAACTCAAATTTATACCAAATCAAGGGAAACTCGTTTTTTCACTCAAATTAAGAGAGACTCAAATCTTTACTCAAATATTTAATTGTGAGATTTTACCATCTTTTAAAAATTCAATGATCATCCTTACTCCCTTTTAAATTTGAGTTTGTCCTCATTTAAACTTGGATCTCTCCTTCTTTAAATTTAAGTTTGTTCATTGGAGTCCTTTATATCAAATCAAACTTTTTATTCAAATATTAATTTAAATTTGAGTTAAAATTTGAGTCATAGTCAAAGATGTTCTAACACTATTTTTTTTGTGTTGGGTTGGGATTGACCCGCCCAAATTACACCCTTACCCACAGGGGCACTATTGCTAATGCTAGAGTGACTGTTATTGTGGCTGTCAATTTTGTAATGTAGTTATTTATGTCATTAAGGGTAAATTAATCTTTATGTTTTTAATTGTAATTTAAGCTCTGAAAAGAACGCGCATGTCCTTCTTGTTCCAAAAGTTCACAACTGTAGACCTACGTCCAAAAGCCCAAAAAAAATAAAGCCAATTGGTTGGTCTTGTGAGTGGGATTTTATTCGTGCTCAAATTTAATTAGTCAGTTATAAATTATTATTTTTGGCACTATAGCATATTTTTGAAAGGGTAAATTATAAGATGGTACACTAAATTAAACTTATTTGACAAAAAAGTGCACACTAAAAAATATAGGGTTATTAAGTACTTAATTTTGATACTTATTTTTATTCAAGTACATAATTTAAATTTATCTATTTTTATTGTGACATTTTGCCCTCCATTAATCTATGTGTATTTAATGCACCATTTTTCTTTGAAAAGTGGTGTATTAAATATCTCTTAATTTTATGTGAGAACTTTAATATATATATATAAATACTTATGTATGTATGTATGTATGTACATACTTGTTGTTAAATCTCTTATCTAAATTTTGAATTATCTTTTAATACATCTTGATACATGCATTCTTTTTTAGAAAGTGGTTTTATTTTCAAATTAATTTAATATCTGACTAGTGTAACAATGTAACAATAACAATGTAACAATAAAAGTGTAACAGTGTAACACTAACAATGTAACAGTATAACAATAATAGTGTAACAAGTTATTTACACAAAATATTGTACTATTACATTTTATCAAACATATAGTTTCATATAATTTCATTCAAAATAATTAATCTCTGTTTTTGAATTTTTTTACCATATGCACAAAACTACTGAATATTGTTTTTGTTACAGTGTTTTTGTTACACTGTCTTTGTTATACTGTTACATTATTCGGATATTAAATTAATTTTAAAAAAAACGCTTGAATCAAGGTGCATTAAATATAATTTGAAAACAAAATCACTTTTAAAAAAAAATACGCATGAAACAAGGTGTATTAAATATAATTCAAAATTTAAATAAGAGATTTAACAATAAATATATATATATATATACGTATATTAACAAATACACATGAATTAAGGTGCATTAAATACGTATTTATATGTATTAACAAACACACATGAATCAATGTGCATTAAAGATAAGAGATTTTGAATTAAATGACTCTAAAATGGACATTTATATTTTTTTAACACACATTTTATTTTATATATTTTTTTATCAAATAAGTCTAATTAAATGTACTGACTTCCAAATAACCCCTTTTGAAATTTGTTGGGCCAATAAGTTAGGCCATGGACCACCTTCGAAGGTTATAATCGAGCCAACCTGTTTGAACAATGAATCAAAAAATATAGCCCAATGGCCCTCCCACAATAGATTATGATTAATCATTATGTCGAATGGATTCAACTTTTGTACATATTTATCTTGAATCATCATTATCATCATCTTAGAGATCTTAAAAAAATATTTTTTTTTATTCAAATCAAATCTACCTATCATTGGGCTGGTTAAAATTTAGGGTTAATTATAAATTACACCTTCAAGGATTGTTCGAATTNAAAAAATTTTTTATTCAAATCAAACCTACCTATCATTGGGCTGGTTAAAATTTAGGATTAATTATAAATAACACCTTCAAAGATTGTTCGAATTTTAATTTATATCCTCAAAGATAAAAAATCTCAATTTATACCCCCAAAGATATAAATTTATATTAATGTGTACCCCCAAATATCAAAAATCTCAATTTACACCCTCAAAGATAAAAATTTGTATCAATGTGCACCCCCAAAGATCAAAAGTCTCAATTTGCACTCTTAAAGATATAAATTTATATCAATGTACACCTAAAACTAACTGCTGTCAATTTGCTGCCTAAAACGAANCTTAAAGATATAAATTTATATCAATGTACACCTAAAACTAACTGCTGTCAGTTTGCTGCCTAAAACGAATTTGATAAATTATATTTAGATCCCATCATGCTTGTCACTTAATCATTTGGTCATCTTCACATTTAGAATATTATTCCTACATGGCATGATGTTTGTGCACGTGTAACATGTAACCTTTTTTAGTTGATATCTGTTAATATAATCATTAAAAATATGATTTTATCCTAATAAAAAATTATAATTTCATATTATCAATTATTTTGTGGGTTTGATATACTCTAAAGTTCAAAATCAAACTTACCATTTGAATGTTCAATAGAATGTAGGTATNACTATCAATTATTTTGTGGGTCTGATATACTCTAAAGTTCAAAATCAAACTTACCATTTGAATGTCCAATAGAATGTAGGTATTTATATAATATTTTTTATATCCAATGTAATATATCAGTTAAACATAATTATTTAAATGCCCAATTGAGGGGACATTTTAGATTCAGAGTATTTTTATTAGAATTTTATAATCGTTAAAAAATATAAATTTATCTTAATAAAAATTTATAATTTCATATTATCATGTATTTTGTGAAGGGTTCAAATGATTAAGTCACAAGTATGAAGGGATCTAGGTATAATTTATCAATTTAATTTCAGATAGCAAATTGACGGCAGTTAGTTTTATGTGCACATTGATACAAATTTTTATTTTTTAGAGTGTAAATTGAAATTTTTGATCTTTAGGGTTGCACATTGAAACAAATTTTTATCTTTGAGGGTTCAAATTGAGATTTTTGATCTTTGGAGGTGTACATTGATACAAATTTTGTATCTTTGAGGGTACAAATTCAAATTTTTTATCTTTGAGGGTGAAAATTGAGATTCGAACGATCTTTCGAGGTACAATTTATAATTAATCCTAAAATTTAATTGTTATATCCTCTATTTTTCATTGTTTGGATAACATATAAGCACTTTTGTGGGACTTATGAAAAAAGGTGATGGAATATAGTATCATTGATTATTTTGTCCCTAACCTATCCAATTCAATACCATATTTGGTTTATAAATTAGTCTTTTAATCAATTCCAAACAAATTTTTTTACATTTAATTTTAAAAAATGTTGTAATTTTATATCCTCTAGACGAACAAGAGATGAACAAGGACTATACAACTCTCTCTCTCTCTCTCCACACACACACAAAAATACATATATATGTGTGTGTGTGTATATATATCTATATAATAAAGTAGTTTACAATTTAAATTTCAAAAGATAAACAAAATAATTTTTGCTTTTTATGGTTCAGATCGTTTTAAATTTATTTTAAAGTTAATCTAAATATTAACACCTTAAATTTAATATGAAAAAAAGAGTCATAAGAGTGCGTTTGTAGTGACTTTTTAAAAATACTTGTAGAAATTATTTCTTATAAATACTTTTTAAAAAAATTGTGTTTAAAACCGCTCCACTACTACCTCTATCGCCACCACCACTGCCGCCACCGCCACTACCCCCACCGTCGTTGCTGCCACCACCACCTCTGCTATCATCACTACCACTGCCACCGCCACCGCCACCATCGCCATCGTCATTGCCACCGTCACCACCACCGCCACTATCCCCACCATCGCAACCGCCACCACTATCGCCACTGCCAACACCACCATCGCCACCACCATAGTCATTGTCACCCACCACAACCATCATTGTTTCTTATTCTCACCACCTCTCACCCTCGCTATAATTGATGCTTAAATTTATTTATCTTTCTTCTATATTTGTAATTTAATTTTGAATATAAATACAATTATATTTCTTATTTACCATTTTTTATTACTTTGTATCTTCTTGCATAAACAACAACTAATACACATATATTATAAGTTGCACATGGAGACCCCAAGACTTTGATCTCAATGACATATTTCTTAATTGTTAGGCCATTTAAACAGTAGCATTCATTTTGTCTAACTTGTGTGGGGTACCACCAAGTTTGTAGATGATGATTGGTCAAATCTTTGTTGTCATGTCAAAGTCTCCGATATGGCCCCTTCAAAATGCCTCAGTGCTCTCACTCTACAATTATATATAAATAGATTTAAATTTTAATTTAATTTATTGACTTGATAATATAATTTTATTAAAATTATTAGATCAAAAGTAAGTTTTAATGTTTTATAGAACCCACAATCAATTCAGAAATCATAGTGAATCATGTCAAATTTTTAAGTTCAAATAACATTGATCATACATAAAATAATCAAATGTGGTGTGACATGACTTGAGAAACCTTTCCTCTCACTTTTTTGTCTTAGAATTTAAATTTTTTTAATTCAAATCTTAAGGTTCTTTCTCGCTATTACGTGTTATTTGTAACAATTCATTAACTCTTCAATAACCAATAACTATTTTTTTTAGTGGTAAAGTTATTTAGACCTAAAATCTAACCTAAATTGTTGACTTGATGACTTATTTTCATTGAAATCATTAGTTTTAGTATTTGATGAGACCTACGATCCATCTAAAAATCATAGTGAATTAGATTAACAAGTCAAATCAAATTTTTAGGTCTAAATAGAATTATTCTTTTTTTAAACTTCTTCAAAAATTATTTTTTATCACGTATAAGGTTGACTTTTAAATTATAGATGCATAAGGTTGACTTTCTATTGGAGTTAGGGTTTTGACCATTGGGTTGTTGACATAAAGGGAGGAGTTAATGCTTAAAACTTTTAGAATGATATTTAGGTTTTAATGAGAGGGTGGTGTCTTATAATATGCTAATGATATTGTTCTTGTCATGTGCACGTGAACGTGATCTAAGGTGCATGGAATGTGCGAGGTGACCATCAATGGTGAAAGCATTATAGCTTGTATGTTTATCATTCTTAAATTTGTTAAGTTGGGGTGAAAATATATCAAAAAATAAATTTAAACTCTAAAACATCTACTCACTTCATTTAAACTTAATAATATAAACTCGATATGACAAGATCCACAATTATTGTTTAAGTGAGAGAAAAGAAGGGATATAGCCACTAATGTGACAACTTAAGGAATACTATTTGAACTTAATTTAGGGATCTAATTTATTATAATTATTGAATTGTAAATAAACTTCGTCAAATATTGAAACTCACAATTAACATAATAGTTTGATGTAGAACCGGGGTCAGCTAAACGAGAAGGCCGTCGTGCATCCAAGGCCCAACAAAAAACAAAAAAGTGACAGTAGAGACNACTCACAATTAACATAATAGTTTGATGTAGAACCGGGGTCAGCTAAACGAGAAGGCCGTCGTGCATCCAAGGCCCAACAAAAAACAAAAAAGTGACAGTAGAGACAAAATGATTCAGACTCATAATTGATTGAGACCATTGGTGTTTGATTCGGATCAGGCCAACAATCAAGACTTATTGCTTTGTCACTAANAATGATTCAGACTCATAATTGATTGAGACTATTGGTGTTTGATTCGGATCAGGCCAACAATCAAGACTTATTGCTTTGTCACTAACTCCTTCAGTTTTAGTTCGAATTCCATCGTTTAGGTCCTGAAAATCCTATTTTTGTCATTCTAAGAAAAAATTTAGAAATTAATAGTAAATCATAAGAAATTCCGAATTTAGTGTCATCAGGTTTTTTTAGACTCCAAACGACACATGTTTTTTTGTTAATTAGTTAAATTGTAGTATTTTATTTTTGGTAATTTTCATATATTTAGGGATTTGACCTCTATTATGGAAACGATTATGGTTTTGGCCAATCCTATATATATTTTCTTATATAATATAGATTATTCATTGAATAATATATCTTTTTCAGAGATATTCTCTTTTATTCATTGTGGATTTAGAGTACTTTTGTTTTATACACTTGAATTAGGTACATATAGCATTGCTCGGAAACTTTTATGTGGCAATTCACTACTCATTAATTCAAATGTTGATTAATGCAATCTAATTTTTATTTTATTTTATTTTTGGCACCAAAGGCAATAGTGAATCACTTATAGTCATCAATTTGAATTTTAATTGAAGCAAGCAACATTTTTTTTTGGGTGCATCAAGCCTCCCCATTTATTTATGGTGGTGGTTTTGTGGATGAATCGAGTTAATTTGGGGCACAAGCTGCTGGTAGCATAGCAATTGTGGAGGTGTTATTATATATGTCTTACAAGAAAACAAAAGAAAGTTCTATTTGGAACTAATTTGGACCAAAACAAAGCAAATGTTGTTAATTAAATATTGAATGTGGGCCGGCCAAAAATTGTATAATAGAACAACTTATAATTTTTAAACTAATTATAACGTTATCTATGAGCTACATAGTTGACTCATGGCCATGCATGCATGCACCTTTTTTTTTTTTTTTTTTTGAAAAATGTAGAAAGGCTCTTTTTTAATATTTTTTTCCTTCCTTCTATAACCCAGATGAAATGAATTGGTTTATATTATAGGGTGTTAATCTTTTTTGGAGCTACCTTTTATCAAAATGAGCACAAAGTCGCATAAGTTTTGAAGGAACAATATAAAAAAGCATATTATATGATGTCTATTAAGTTTTTTTTTTGTACTCTACGATGTGTAATACTTATTTCTAGAGTCGAATGACTTGTGTACTAGCTACGATTTTTTTTTAGGGTGTGCGTTACATTAAAAATGTCTTTTATGATGTAACAATAACACAANTTGTACTCTACGATGTGTAATACTTATTTCTAGAGTCGAATGACTTGTGTACTAGCTACGATTATTTTTTAGGGTGTGCGTTACATTAAAAATGTCTTTTATGATGTAACAATAACACAAATCCTTTTTGGGTAATTGTTTTTTTTTAATGACTGATAATGCTCATGAGGAAATTATCCTTGAAGGTGATTCGTTGGTAGCAATTAAATTGACTATGCTCCCTTGGCTACTGTACTAGAGGATATATATTATTATTAGGAAGGAGTTGCTTAAATNTGGCAATTAAATTGACTACTCTCCCTTGGCTACTGTACTAGAGGATATATATTATTATTAGGAAGGAGTTGCTTAAATTTCATTTTTTTCGAAGTAATATCGGTTCATAGGATTACTAATAAAGTAGCACATCATTTAGCTAGACATGTTAATTTTATGAGGATTTGTGATGTATGAAAGGAAGAAGCACCGAATTTTGTAATGCCTCTTCTTTTGTCAAATATTCCTCAATAATAAATTTTATCGTTTCTCTAAAAAAAAACATTATTAATGAATCAGGTTTTTATGATTTTTAGTTTTTTTTTTTTTTNTAGCAATTAAATTGACTATGCTCCCTTGGCTACTGTACTAGAGGATATATATTATTATTAGGAAGGAGTTGCTTAAATTTCATTTTTTTCAAAGTAATATCGGTTCATAGGATTACTAATAAAGTAGCACATCATTTAGCTAGACCTGTTAATTTTATGAGGATTTGTGATGTATGAAAGGAAGAAGCACCGAATTTTGTAATGCCTCTTCTTTTATCAAATATTCCTCAATAATAAATTTTATCGTTTCTCTAAAAAAAACATTATTAATGAATCAGGTTTTTATGATTTTTAGTTTTTTTTTTTTTTTTAGGGTTCTTTCCTTATTTAATCTACCAAACCCAAGCCATTTGTGTATGTATTGTCAGAGTAACTGGCCTAAATGATTTCAAGGTAGTAGTTGGGTTCTTCAACCCAATCGATCATGGTTGAAAATTTAAATTCAATTAGAAAAAAATTGTAGTTCCAGTTCTTGAAGGGAGGAAGTACCTACTTTTCTGGTGTTCTGATTTGCTAATGCAATCTCCCCTGTAAACAAAGACTTAGACCAAAGAAGAAGAGAAAAATAAAAAGAGGTTTCCATGTTTTTATTTGATTTTCTTCCAAATGGGACCAAACCCAATTGAATTTCTCCTTAAATCAAGCAAAACCAATCCATGGAATGCTTGTAAATATTCAACTTTGCCAAAGTTTGGCAAAAATGCATTAACAAAGGTTTCAGCAATGTTCATCAGCACATATACATGTACTTGAAAAAGTCAATCTTTGCCAACTATTTATTATGTTCTACTTAAATCATTTCATACTCAATCTTTATCACAATAATTTTCTTCCATGCAACTCTACGCGCCCTGTTGTGATGCCCTGAGACTCCAATTGTGTAAGCTTTGAGGCTTGGCTTTATTAGCTTAATTTGTTGAAGAAGAAAAGGCACTGCTGTTGTCTTTCTTGGGTTATTTCTTTATTATCAAGGTAATGTATGACTTGTTTCCTGTTAGGATAATTTTTTAGTTATAACTTTGAGTTTAGTTTGAAAAAGGGAAAACCTTGATTTTTTTTTCCCTTGTTTTTTGAGCATGAAATCAGGTTCTTGGTGTTTGGGTTTGACAATTCTGGGTTTTGAAGGATTTTTAATTTTGGGATTGAGCTATGGGGCTTTGAGTTGTCTGGAAGAGAATGATTCCCTTGTGGAATTCTAGGATTCAGAGCTGGGACCTTTGAGTAGTTTCTGGGTTTTACTGAAATTTGGTACGCTGAGTATTTTGTCCCTTTTTTCATAACTATTTTTTTTTTTGGGTCTGCCGTTTTTTCATAACTTTAATACCACATTTTCATTTTTTCCAAGTTCAGTGCTGGATTCTGTTAATTAAATTCTTGGTTGTTTTAATTGAAAGAAAGGTGTTGTTTTAATTGANTTTCCAAGTTCAGTGCTGGATTCTGTTAATTAAATTCTTGGTTGTTTTAATTGAAAGAAAGGTGTTGTTTTAATTGAAAGAAAGGTGTTTTAGTACCATTTTGATTTTCCATGATTTGATTCTTGGTGTTTTCTTCCTTGCTAGTTTTATTGAAATGGGGCATCTTCATTTTCTAGGGGAGTCTTACATAAAAGCCTCTCTGTGTTTCTTCGTCTCTTTCGTGTGTGCGTGTGAGAGAGAGAGAGAGAGAGAGAGAAAGAGAGGGAGAAGAGAGAAATACTAGATTAGCAATGGCAATATAGAGAGTTGAAGTGCCAAAAACGCAGGGGTAGCCCTTTTCGATGGCAACAAAACCGGCTTTTAATGAGAGTTGTGAGTGGGGAATTGTATGAGATGCAGTGAAGGCAACGCCTTATATAACCCATTGTTTTTATAATCATAGACATCAACCCCATGTGAGCTTTGCTGCATTTTCTCATGGGTCCTTCCACTGCACTTTATTGCTGTTCACATATATATGTGATTTGTATATATACGCTTGGCACTTGATCCATAGCTCTTTATGCTTCATCAAAACCGCCATCCCTCCCTTATACCCCCTTCTTCCTCACCCAAGCTTCTCTTATTTCAATCTGCAAAACATCAAGGTTTTGCTGTTATACCACGTAGAAGTACTTATAAATTAACCTTTACAGCCATTGACAAGTGTTTATAGCTTATTTGGATTGTGGGGTTTTGGTGAGTATCAATTATCAAAGCAAGCTTCAAGCCATTACATGCTTTTCCTGTCGTCAGGTTCACAACTTCGAGGTGTTTGAGAATGATACTGACTTGAAATTTGTGTTCTTGTAATTTTTTACAGGTGGATATATCATCGGATTGCAGTTGTGAGATGGGTTTAGCTCGGAATCCCACAATGAGAAGTGGGGATTCCTTGGAAGGGATGCTGACTGATTATGTTGGAGGAAA
This sequence comes from Ilex paraguariensis, assembly GCA_963454935.2. Classification (NCBI taxonomy): domain Eukaryota; kingdom Viridiplantae; phylum Streptophyta; class Magnoliopsida; order Aquifoliales; family Aquifoliaceae; genus Ilex; species Ilex paraguariensis. Next base: position 264,216 of record CAUOFW020004347.1, on the reverse strand, counting down.
GGCCAAGCTGAGAGTACAAAAAAGTGCCTCTGCTCGGCTTGTAACAGTCCTCACATGCCTCCAATTCGCCTTTGCCGTTTATGCCACCTTCCTTCTGTATTACATGAGTCCAGCAATTGACTTAAGGACCAAACCAGACTTCGGATGGGCTACTCGAATAGCGCAGCAATGGAAACACTTCATAATCCCACCACACGTTGTGAGCCGGTACCAAGAGGCTTCTTCTCTCATTCAGGCTGAGACCTGGCCAGTTACTCCATCTGAAGTATGTGAGCGTGAGAAGATTGATTTTGTGCAGAAAAAGTCCAATGATGCTTTGATGATCAAGTTGAAAACTGAGCTTTATAGGGAGGTATTAGAGTTCCAAAGCAAGTCCATTGGCACTGAGACTCTTTCTGAGCTGATGGCAATGAAGTCTAAGTGGGGCTTGAAAGGCCCAAACATCCCAAAAGTTACTGTGATCTTAAACCATTTCAAAAGAAAAACCCTTTGTGCACAGATTGAATCTTTGCTTCCCCAGACCCTTCCATTCCACCATGTTTGGGTACTTTCATTCGGGAGCCCAAATGAGCTCTCCCTCAAGAGAATTGTAAATAGCTATAATGATTCCAGAATAAGTTTCATTAGTTCCAGCTATGATTTCAAATATTATGGAAGGTTTCAAATGGCCCTACAAACAGAAGCAGACCTTGTGTATATACTTGACGATGACATGATACCAGGGAGGAAGATGCTGCAAATTTTATCACATGTAGCAGGGACCGAAAAGTATAAGAATTCTGTTCTGGGAAGCATTGGCAGGATTTTGCCTTTTAGGCAAAAGGATTTTACTTTCCCAAGTTACAGAAAGTTTAGATCAAAGGAGGCAGGGCTTTATTTGCCTGACCCTGCTTATGATATCATGGTTGATAAGATTGTGCAGGTAGATTTTCTATCTAGCTCATGGTTTCTTTCTGCAGAGCTTGTCAAGACTCTTTTCATTGAGACACCCTTCACTTTCATGACTGGGGAAGATCTGCACCTAAGGTATGTGATGTGATGGATTAAGTTTGAGTTCTCTTTATTTTTCGTAAATTATATCATACTTCATATGCGTTAATTAAGAACAAACTGATGGGATTTTACCTTACAACAATGTTGGTGTCCGTGTATATCTTGATCATATCTGGAAAACTTGGGTACATTTTTTCCTTATTAGGAACACTCAGACATGATTTAAGCAGCCAGTATATCATTGCTCTCGGGCTACGAGAACTAATCATTAAACCAATAATACTACATAAAATAAATTTTGGTAGGGAAGGTTCTTCCGATATTATTAATTTTGTTTGACTACAAGAAGAAAATGAAATTTATAGAGTTGGTTACCTACCTATATTGGATTGTGTAGATACAAATATTTAAATATGGAAAGGGAGGGAATAGAAGGGGGAGACTTCCACATTGCATTACACATTGGTGTTGAATGTGACTAGTAGAAATGGAAACTGAATTTAATCTATATTAACTATCCAAAGCAGTGAAAAAGCTTATTTAAAACTTCAATTGTATCCAAGTTAACATCATCTGTTTGACTAATAAAGCTCAGACTAAGGTTCAATTAATAGAAGAAATAGTATTTAACTAGCTTTACCCAAATGAAACTTGATTCAGAAAAAAAATATATATATAATGACTTCTTTAAAGAATCTTATTCAAGTGGTCAACTTTGCTGTTCAATATATATCATATACAAATAAAGGTAATTATTTTGGGTTTGTTTCACACATGGAACACTAATTTCTGATGCAAGAACTTCAGTGGAAGTGGCAGATACTTTATGAGATTTCCTTTTGGATTATCTGCTCATTATTGAAGTAATCTGGTATATTAATTTAACCGAAGACCACTGATATATTTTCCACCATGTTACAACAATGTTGCCTATCTACAAGGGGCATATGATCAATCATTTATGTGATCCCATCTGGGTTTCGCCATAGATTTTATTGATCCAATTACAGTTTTGTAACTTTTACAAAATGATTGCCGCAATAAAAAGAAAATGGCGCTGATTAATTGCATTAAAGATCATTCATATGAATTTTTAACTTAGTTAACCGCCTTTTTTCTGTGTTAAAAGTGTCTAGATTCTGGATTTAGGTTCTAATTGGTGCAATTTTACAAAATATATACATGCAGTTATCAGCTTCAGAAGTACAGAAACGCTGGTTCATTTGTCCTGCCAGTTGATCCCAAGGACGAGGAAACTTGGGGTGACAGCGAACACAGGCTGGCTTATGTGTCTGAAACCACAGTAATTTTCAAAGACATCGTTCAAGTGCGAGATGATCAATGGTGGACTGCCCTCTCTACTGGTTACATAACACAATGGGCTGCAATGAACCCTCAAAAAATTGATGCACTATTCTATGCCCATTCTATTGATGAAGTCAAGGCTCTTGCCCCTCTTGTCGAAAAATTCAGGTCCACTGTTGGCAAGAAGGCTTATATTGCTGTCTCTGGAGGCAATTTCTGCCCTTGTGAAGTTGCTGCTACAGCTTTGAAGTGGCCGAAGGCAGTGTGTAAAGAGAGAAGATTTAAGATTTTTGATTTGGGAATTGGAGCTCTTTCGGGATTATCAAAATCAGAGGTGCCTGTGTTACAAGCAGTGTATGCTAGCATGAAAGGGCTGATCAAAATTCACAACCCCAGTGTGGTGATCACCGTGGCTGATATTGATTCAAATGTCAAGAAAGCTTTGAAGATGGCATCGGAGACTAGTGTAAATGGTTCAACACTTGTTCTTTTACCAAGGTCTTCTGTTTCAAAAGTTCTCTGGATGGCTGATTTGCGGTCTACAGCATTGCCAAGTAAGAATGATTGCTCTATATGTTCATTAACTTTGTTGATTGCATAGTTTAAGTACATCTAACCTTCCCTAAAACCCGAAAATATTAGGAGTCTCGTGCACTAGACTGTCATTTAGTTTGTGCACCTGTTATGCAATTGCCTGAGCATTCTATTTGTCAAATGCAGATTGGAACAGGATGCATATTTCTGTAAATATAATCACCCAGAACCGTGCTGGTTCATTGACAAGGCTTCTCAAATCTCTCAGCAATGCCTACTATCTTGGAGATGAGGTCTCTATCACCTTCAACATGGACAGCAAAGTGGATGAGGCAACTCTAAGGCTTGTGAACTCATTCAATTGGCCTCACGGGCGCAAAACTTTCCGAAGAAGAATCATCCAAGGAGGGCTCATCCGAGCAGTCAGTGAGAGTTGGTACCCCTCATCAGATGACGATTATGGCCTCCTACTCGAAGACGATATCGAAGTCTCTCCTTACTACTACCTGTGGATCAAATATGCCCTCTTAGCATACCACTACGATCCACAAATATCTCTTCCTGAGCTCTCATCAATCTCCCTTTACACACCACGTTTGGTAGAAGTAGTGAAAGAGAGACCCAGATGGAATGCAACCGAGTACTTCAAACGCATTCATCCAAACACACCATATCTCCATCAATTGCCTTGCAGTTGGGGTGCAGTTTTCTTCCCCAAGCAGTGGAGAGAATTTTATGTCTACATGAGCATGAGATTCACCGAAAACGCCAAGCAAAACCCTGTCCAAATTCCCAAGTCAAGAACAAATGGTTGGCAAGCTTCATGGAAGAAGTTTCTGATAGACATGATGTACCTCAGAGGCTATGTCAGTCTCTATCCCAACTTCCCGAACCAGACGAGTTTTTCGACTAATCACATGGAGCCTGGGGCTCATATAAGTGCAAAGGACAATGTGGTTAAGCATGACAAGAGTGATTTTGAGGTGCCATTGTTGAAGGAAGACTTCAGGACCTTCTTGCCAAATGGAAAGTTGCCTCCAGCCTCGAAGCTACCATCTCTGAACCTCTTCAATCAAGCAGTTTCTCTCAAGGGACTTAAGGCTGCAGGAGCAAAATTGGGTCAGGATGTGCTTGGATGCAATAATATAACAGAGATAGTAATGGTTGATCATGAAACTGGACTCCCTTCACATTGTGCAAGATTCTGAAAAACTCCATTCATGTTAATCATCATTCTTTTGTATATTTCAATATTTTTCTTGATGTTATATTTAATTTTCGGTTACTTGCTGCGGGCGATCGGGAGTAGGAAAGAGTGGGAGATAAAGACAACCCAGAGATTCTTCCTTTTTTTGATTTCCCATTTAATTTAAGGGGAACAATGATTCTTGGTGAGGAACTGTGATTCTATTAGTCATGCATCAATGCAGAGAAAGTGGCATTCTTAGTTGTCTCTTAACATTATCCCCCTTTCTCTCTCTGTTATTATTGCCTTGTGGTCACAAACAACTTTATTAATGGAAGAAAATAAATCATTCTTTTCCCTTCTGTTATGCTCTTATGTTCATCTTAGCTGCCATAAATGAAGTGCTTGATCAAAACAGGTTCTGGGCAAAATGGCAACATCATAAACATTTTTCAATTTGTTTTTAGACTCGTAACTGCCAAGTGAACTGTGTATACCGACATTTCACCTACAAATCACGTGCATAGGAGATGTTACAACACTAACGCCTTCTCATGTGAGCCATCGCCAAGCTTTTTATCATTGACGGTTGAAAACAGGACAGTTAAAGCAGATCCATCACATAAATTTCATTCAATTTCCTCTCATTGACATGTGATATTGCACCCAACCAAGACCCCAATTCTCTTGTTTGTTCTGCATTTTTGTGGGTGGGTGAGGTGAGGTCACGTTTAAACATCTGTACTGGTTGGTGAAACATATGACAAAAGCAGGGTGAGATGTTTCGATCTTGCATTCCAATTGTGAGCATGACCGTGGATAATGTGTTCCTTTTTAAGGCCTAAGTGAAAGTATAACAGAACTTGAGCAGATTAGTCCATTTGTCCAAGGCCATTTCAATTATGGTTCAANATTGTGAGCATGACCGTGGATAATGTGTTCCTTTTTAAGGCCTAAGTGAAAGTATAACAGAACTTGAGCAGATTAGTCCATTTGTCCAAGGCCATTTCAATTATGGTTCAACAATTATGGTTCAAAATATCGGCCGATTCTATTTTACGTGTAACATTCTGTTTTGAGACTAATAATGGTTCTATATAAATCACGGTCTCATTCAACTCATTATTGACTCAGGGAAATCTCATTTTATTCTATCATGATATCTCAAGACATTCCTAAATTTCTCATCATACGCAAGTTTTCCTCTTATGTATCGTCTGATACCATTTCTCGCGTCAACATCAATGTGAGTCTATATATATCCTACTAGTCAGATGGCCACTAATGCGACCTAGTTGAACCATGCTTTCAATGTCCTAAAAGAAAAAATGAAAAATTCAGACATAATATCTTGATCCCTAGTACACTTTGCTATAATGACAAATCACTCATCGTGTATATACATATAAATATAGAACTTTTTAACATGGTATGGTCATTTTTAAACTTTACCATTGTTTTTATTTTTTAGGATATTGGTTTAGATGAATCTGTGCTTTAAATTCGCTTTTTGTTTCCGGTTTAAATATGCTTATAAAGTACGTTTTGAATATTTTTGGGTAAATTACACTCACACCCCTAACATTTGGCTTTATTACATGAACACTCCCTCACATTTCAAAAATAACACTGAGACACCTTGACATTTGAACACTTGTGACAACCGCACCCTTTTTGTATGACAGACTTTAACTATTTCATTAAAAAGACTTTTTTACCCTTATAACATTGAGATTAACAATCTCTTAATCAAATTTATCTTAAAAAATTTAATTAAATCAAACCAATCTAGTAATTAAGGTCATTTATCTCCAAAATTCTTTCAATTATAGTTAATTTCATTCATTAATTTAAATTTGACCCCCAAATTCAATTCTAATTTATACACAATTAACATCATCACCATGCACCACCAATTGCCATCTCCACCATCAGTGAAATCCACCATACAAACCCACCCAATTTGCCCCCAAATCCACAACACAAACCCGCCAACCCATCAATCTCCCCCGCTATAACCCACCTTCCAGTGAAATCCACCAAACACTGCAAGTCCACAAAACCCTTCTCCCCTCCCTACTACTTGAGATTCTTTGTCTCTTTGTGTGTGGCTAAGGGATAGTATAGCACCCCCTTCGATTGTAAAGAACTTAGATTTGAAAATCGAAAAAACTTAGATCTTAAATTTTTGAAAATTCTCTCTACTCCATTTTGACCATGAAGAACTTAGATAAAAAATATTGAAAGAAATATCTCTCTTTCTCTGCGATGCTTATGGCTAAAAGTGATGGATGGCTAAGGCAAGTTTTTCAATTTTGAGGTGTTTGGTTGTGCCTTGAAGAGGTGGGGTTCGGGTTTTGACGGTGATGGCTTTGTTGTGGTGTTGGTGGTTATGGGTGACAAACACTAATGGGAAATGGAGTTGGTGTTTGTGGGTGGTGTATGCTAATGGGAAGTGGTGTTGGGGTGACGTTTTGGATAAGGATGGCCACTGGAAGGTACTGCAATGGTGGGGAGCCACTAGCAATTTTTGCTGCCAAGTAGGGATTTTTCTTTCTCTGTCTGTGTGTATGTATATATATATATACACATATATAGACACACACACATAGAGATGGGCTAAGGGAGAGAGAAGACTAGTGATTTTTGGGTTAGTTCTTCGTCGAGAGAGAGAGAGAGAGAGAATGCACTGGAATTACTGGTGCAGAGGAGACGAAGATGATAGTTAGGGATAGGGTTTGAGTTTGTGCTAAACAGAAGGGTAAAATAGTCTTTTTATTAAGATAGGTAACTTCATCTAACTATTGGGGTCTCAATGTAATTGTTGAAATGTGAGGGGTGTCCATGTAATAAAGCTAAATGTCAAGGGGTGTAAGTGTAATTTATCCAAATTTTTTTTTTTATATAGTGTATTTGAAAAGTCATTTTACTTTTGAAAATGTGAATGACATGGATGGACTAATGTTTGTGTGGGTTTGGTGCTGTGGCAAAAATTATGTTGCGTAGATAGTACATGTCAGCCTCATTTCTTTCAAGAGGAATTTATTTTGTTTTGTAGTGGAGACTAATTGATTAGATCTGAATTTTTTCTTAGTGTTTCAATGAATGCTTTGTGTAGCAATGAGGCATGCCCATTGTATATGACATGGGTTGGTTGTCTCACAAATATTGTGAAATGGGAGTAATTTATATGGATTGTGGGGTTTCTCTATTTTTATTATGCAACGTAAATGTTAGAAAGTTTAAAAACGCCAAGGATCTTCCATTGAAATTTGGTATGTTTTACTGTAGTGCGCAACCTTGAATTTGGCAAAATCTTGTGACTACTTTTGTTTTGCCTCTACAGCCTGCACATGAGAAAATTGGTGTGGTTGATTCACAATGGGTTGTTCATCAAGTAATTCCTTCTCTTGGGAGTCAGGTGAGTCATCAATAACTTGTCAATATTAAGATGACATTTT
>CAUOFW020004347.1:240798-256422 GCA_963454935.2 Ilex paraguariensis | reverse complement strand
TTTTTTCTTAGTGTTTCAATGAATGCTTTGTGTAGCAATGAGGCATGCCCATTGTATATGACATGGGTTGGTTGTCTCACAAATATTGTGAAATGGGAGTAATTTATATGGATTGTGGGGTTTCTCTATTTTTATTATGCAACGTAAATGTTAGAAAGTTTAAAAATGCCAAGGATCTTCCAGTGAAATTTGGTATGTTTTACTGTAGTGCGCAACCTTGAATTTGGCAAAATCTTGTGACTACTTTTGTTTTGCCTCTACAGCCTGCACATGAGAAAATTGGTGTGGTTGATTCACAATGGGTTGTTCATCAAGTAATTCCTTCTCTTGGGAGTCAGGTGAGTCATCAATAACTTGTCAATATTAAGATGACATTTTACTTTTTCCTGCAAACTATCATAAAGTACAAACAAGTTGAAAGTCATGATAATTTATAAAAAAATTTAAAAATAATGATCATATGAAAATTCTTTTACACAAATGATAATTCGATTGATATCGTCAAACATGGATAATTGAATTTTGACACGACAAACCTATTTAACTAGCCGACCTTATATAGTTGAATTAAAACTTGTTAAGCTTAGTTGAGATGAATTTCGATCTAGTATTATTGTATGGATATAGACATAGAATTATTTTGTTAGAATGTTGATCAAGAAGCTTTGTACATTAAATTGGCACCAACATGACACCAAGATAACACAATTGAAAAATGGCACAGCACTCGGCTAATACGAAAACAAAATGACACCACACAACTCAATTTATACCCTCTAGATGGCTATNAGCATGACACCAAGATAACACAATTGAAAAATGGCACAGCACTCGGGTAATACGAAAACAAAATGACACCACACAACTCAATTTATACCCTCTAGATGGCTATGATCATTAATTGTATTTTTTAAATTTTATTTGATTGATAATATCACGTGTGAAAAGACACTCTGATTACATTGATTATGTTCCCGAGATATTTTTTACGCCAAAAAACTCTTGGGAAAATTCATATAGCTATTTTTTTTTGTCCAATTAAAAATAAGTTATTCATATCGTGATTATGTGTTTGTATAGGTATGATCGTTGAACTAAAAAAAAAAAAATTGCAATGCATATGACTTATGAAGGCCATTATAGTCAATTAAAAAGTTGAACAATTTTCAATTTTGGCCCGCAATAAAACCAGATGTTCATATAGATCTCTTGGGCAGAAGACTCTTCCATCTCTTCCTTGCAATCAACGAGACCTGTAAGCTTCAAACCCTAGTTATGTCCGAAGGTTTATGTTTCAAATTTGCAATATTGCACTGGCTAATAGCTTATTTATTCTCTGGGCGCATCAAAAGATCGATCTTTCAGAAATATAAGGCGGTTTGTTTAGGGTTTCTATTTTTTTTTTTTTTTGAATCGATTTCAGTACATCTTTGTTATTATTTCGGCTTTGTTTAATGCTTCATTGCCTTTATTTTTGTCGTTTATGGTTTCTTGTTTTTCACAATTATTATATTACTGTGAAAATTTGAGATCAAATAGATTGTTGTCTTGTCATTTATGTACCTTAACCTCTTTTATATTCATTTGTTTTGTTCAATTGAAGCTTTGTATGTTTGTACATGATGTTGAAGTATTATGTGTTACAGATCAAGAATTTAAGTTTAGGTAGTTTTTTTTTAGCAAGACAGAAAAAGTAAAAGAAGAATTAGTTCGGAGAATCTGAGTTTGGAGTTGTTAGTCTTACTGATTGATGGTCATAGCCACCATTAATGATAGATACCATGCTTATTCTCATGTGACAATTTTCACGCAAGCCAAGATGTGAAGGAGAAGCTGAACATTCAACTAAAACCTAATGTGTTACTTTAAATCATACTAGGATTTCATCGTACATTCGTTTTCACTCAAAGACCCAAAAGGAAAAAAAAACAAGTTGGTTTCACTCATAAAAAGTGGTTAGTTTGTAGAAAAAGCAAATAACTACTATCTGTAAGTACAGCCAGGAAGTTCCTAATTTTGAGCCACTTTAGTACTGGTTCTTACTTATCTACAACCATATTTGTTGTTTTGTGGGTGTATGAAATTATTGTCTTATGAGTCTGTTCAACAGGAATTATACTTCCGTGAATGGTGCTTTTGCTTTCTTGAAACTGGAGAATGCCATATTTGCTTCAAATTATGCTCAAGGAATTGGTTTGTGCCTAGTTCGTGATCTTTTGAGTTGAACAATTTATACCACAATGGGCCGAAGGTTTGTAAGATGTATTCTCTGAAAACTTTGCTTTTGCTACTGCTGGTTAATTATTGTAAGTTTGCTTGTGGTACCAAAAGTGAAGTTGCATTCTACTCTATCAGCTTAGTTAATTTTCCAGTTTTTTTGCAGTGGCGTTTTCAAAAGATCAAATGATAGTGCTAGGCTTATTATTACGACTGTCATGGGAATGGTGTTTGGATATTTTGTTGGTGTTTCATTTCCTTCTGTTTCTCTTTCTAAGGTATGTTGGCTTCATTTTTGGTTAGACTTGTGTTGCATTAAACGCCTAAAACTATTGGGTTTCTTGTGGTTTCTCGCAGATAAACTTACCATCAAGCTTTATGTCATCTCTTGATTCAGCCTTCAACGAAGATCATAATAAAAATCTAGAACGTAGTTTTCCTGAAAATCTTGGTTCTGGCAGTACCCCTACAACACCTAAGGTAGTTTTTCTCTGGCCATTTAATTCTTTCTAATTTGCTTATACTGCTTTTAGTGCAACTTTAAGTTCAAGAGTCACACTGAAGACCAGTGGTTCATTACATAATTCACTATACGGAGAAATAAGAAAAAAAGTAAATCCTCCATCTCCAATTATTGTGATTGACACCTATGTTGTCTACCGTTTTGACTTTTACCTATTTATCTGTTGGGACAATTTGATTTTCTTTCCCGGGTAAAGAATAGATGAAATTCCTTTTGAGTTCTATCTATAAGAGGACCTTTAATGGTCATTTTAGGATCATTAACCCATGTTGTAAGGGCTTCATTTATGTAGTTTTTTATGAGCTTTGTTAAAGAATTTTGCTTCACCATTTCTGTACACTCCTTCAATTTCTTCCACCACCGTACTGAAATCCATATCCAGGCAAAGCTAGAGAAATTGGATAGTGACTATCATATTACTTGATGACTCATTGTTTCATGAATATCTTGGGCTTGACAGTAATGGTTTTTTTCTATAATATGTGTCATTTCTTGCTCCATAGCACCACTGAAAGTCCATTTTGATCCAGACTGATGATTTTCTCATTTGTTTTTTTTGCGTCCAGATTTATGTTCCGACAAATCCTCGTGGTGCAGAGTCGTTACCACCAGGAATTGTAGTCTCAGAGACTGATTTTTATTTGCGAAGATTGTGGGGTGAACCAAGTGAGGTATGGTCTTTAACAAAATAATTGTGAATGTGGTGTTGGAACTTCCAAACTTTTACTGCAGTTAAGTGGTGGGTTTTATTAGTGGATAATATTAGTCATCTCTGATTCTCTGCCTTGACATACAACTATTCAGTTTTCTGGTTAAAGTTTTCATGGTCTTCAGACTCCACACGTTTTCATTAATTGCTCAAGTTTTTGAGGTTTATTTGTGATGCATGATGTTCATATCTATCAGGTTTTGTTCCTACACATATGTGCATTCTCAGATGGGTGGAGGTTGGTGTGGATGTGTGTGTGTTTTTCTGGTTTGGGGGGCGGGGANGTTACACATGTTCATATCTATCAGGTTTTGTTCCTACACATATGTGCATTCTCAGATGGGTGGAGGTTGGTGTGGATGTGTGTGTGTTTTTCTGGTTTGGGGGGCGGGGAGGGGGAGGATGGTTATGGGTGGATTTTCTGGATTTTGGCGGCGTCCCTTTTTGCTCATGCGAACAATGGAAAGTGCAACTGAGATCCTTCAGGGGAATATCATATGTTTACATAACGGTAGCCATTTCTTTTTGTTGTATGCATTTTGACCAGGCAGAGTGTGAGAACTGTAACATACATCCAGCACTACCAAACTGAATGGTGGGGAAAAAAGATGAAGAAAACATTGTGTGCAGAAAGAGATTCTGTCTCTTGTGAAATTTCCTTTGATTTAGCATGCCTTTGGCTTTCTACGAAATTGCAGCTGTTTTACTGAGAATATCTCGAACTTTCAGGATCTGAAAAGGAAGCCAAAGTACTTGGTAACTTTCACTGTTGGTTTGAATCAGAAGAATAATATCGATGCAGCAGTAAAAAAGGTAACACAGGTGGCCCATTTCACTATGTTACTTTATTTCTGTGGTGTTGCAGAGAGACTGAGGTTTGTGATCTTATATTTTGTGTAGTTTTCAGAGGATTTCCAAATCTTGCTTTTTCATTATGATGGCCAGACAAATGAATGGGATCAATTTGAGTGGTCAAAACGTGCCGTTCATGTCAGCATAAGGAAACAAACAAAATGGTGAGACGCATTGTGTTTTACATAGCTTTCAAGTTTCACCTCCATAGAATATTGACCACTTGTTTCCCAATGAAGTGATAACTGTTAAGTGAATTTTTTGTCCACATTCATAATATATTCTTCTTCCTCTTTTACTTTGTAGGTGGTATGCAAAGAGGTTTCTGCATCCTGATGTTATAGCAGCTTATGATTACATTTTCATTTGGGATGAAGATCTTGGAGTTGAACACTTCAACGCTGAGAAGTAAGGGTTTTCAAGTTTACCTTTTTTTCATCCTTTTTGTTCGTTGCTGCTGGTTAATTTTCATTCTCTTCTTATTGCTTTTTCCTTTTTCACTTCCATTTTGGATATGTAAATATACCAGGTATATTCAACTAGTTAAGAAACATGGTTTGGAGATTTCTCAACCAGGGCTTGAACCCAATAATGGACTAACATGGCAGATGACTAAGAGGAGAGGGGACAGAGAAGTTCACAAGTAGGTTTATTGTATTTATTCTCTCTCCCTCTCTCTCAAATGAGATTGGTTTATTGCTAAAGCTATAGTACTTTTTTCAAAATAGCTCATAGGTGTGTATACTCCTAAGTTTTGTATGTCCTGATTGGTGAACAGGGATACAGAAGAGAAACCAGGCTGGTGCAGTGATCCACATTTGCCTCCATGTGCTGCGTATGTCCCCTCTCTCTCTCTCTCTCACACACACACACAGAGACAAAACCTTTTTGCTATTCCTTTTCCTCTCTATTATGCATTCTGTCATAACATGGCCCCCCCTTCAAACAGGGTTTATCAACCCTAGCCTCTTGACCTATTTTTCTGTCTGTTATTTACCTATTTTGTTATTGATCTGATTTTATTGAACACAAGACATTGGAATCATGACTGAGAGGTACCAGAAAAATGGGTTATGACTGATTTTTTCTGAGAAATGATTGGATTTATTAACACTTGATTTGCTCTAGTATTTTCCATATTTTATTTTTGGAAAACGTCAGAGTCTAATAGAAGACCTTTTGCAGTTTTCCAAGGTAAAATTGAAGTGATATATCATATATGCATGCTGCAATTTGGATAACGTAGTTAGCAAATTTTGCAAAATTAGATGCCTGCATACGTGAAGAATGTTTGATTACGAACCTAGGAAATTGTGTTTTGTGTAGGTCTCAATTTATGAACTACAATTTCACATTAATTTAGAATGCTTGTCACACTGACTTGTAACTAGTTGCCTATAAATTTCTGCATCTACTCAGATTTGTAGAAATTATGGCCCCCGTATTTTCTCGAGAAGCTTGGCGGTGTGTGTGGCATATGATTCAGGTACGTCTCTCATTCGATGATGCTCACAAGCGGAGGCACATTAGGGCCAACCCCCAATAGTTTATATTTTTTTTATATAGATGCATATTTCTATTTGCTAAAATATTTTTCAAGTGCAATTGATTGTGCACACTGTAATATTTTATTATAATAAACTAATACCAAATAACAAGTGAACATATATGGGCACGCTCCAAGTACATTTTGATATATTTTGGACACATGAAAAGTCATTTTGTGAATTTTTAAAGAAAAGTAAATTTTTTTTTTGTTGAATAAAAACTAGGATTATTACGTGATAAAATATAGGATCATTTTGTAAGTATATAAAAACCATGTTCATAAAACAAAGTGATAAAATCATATCGACTTGAAAAAAATACATAAACAAACATCTTAATCACGCAAGATTATTTTCATCAAACAAAAACAAGAAAGAGACTAAGAAAGTTAGAAATGAAGAGAGAAGTATACGCAGTTGGTGACTATGTGACCTCTTGCGAGCTACTATGTCATACCTTTATATGAGATTCAGTCAATCAATAAAAAAATTATCCTGATTTTTTTGCTAATTTCAACGTTTGTACACATGATTTTTTTCCTAATTTAACTTTTTTTTATATTNTTTATATAGATGCATATTTCTATTTGCTAAAATATTTTTCAAGTGCAATTGATTGTGCACACTGTAATATTTTAGTATAATAAACTAATACCAAATAACAAGTGAACATATATGGGCACGCGCCGAGTACATTTTGATATATTTTGGACACATGAAAAGTCATTTTGTGAATTTTTCAAGAAAAGTAAATTTTTTTTTTGTTGAATAAAAACTAGGATTATTACGTGATAAAATATAGGATCATTTTGTAAGTATNCACACACACACACACAGACAAAACCTTCTTGCTATTCCTTTTCCTCTCTATTATGCATTCTGTCATAACATGGCCCCCCCCTTCAAACAGGGTTTATCAACCCTAGCCTCTTGACCTATTTTTCTGTCTGTTATTTACCTATTTTGTTATTGATCTGATTTTATTGAACACAAGACATTGGAATCATGACTGAGAGGTACCAGAAAAATGGGTTATGACTGATTTTTTCTGAGAAATGATTGGATTTATTAACACTTGATTTGCTCTAGTATTTTCCATATTTTATTTTTGGAAAACGTCAGAGTCTAATAGAAGACCTTTTGCAGTTTTCCAAGGTAAAATTGAAGTGATATATCATATATGCATGCTGCAATTTGGATAACGTAGTTAGCAAATTTTGCAAAATTAGATGCCTGCATACGTGAAGAATGTTTGATTACGAACCTAGGAAATTGTGTTTTGTGTAGGTCTCAATTTATGAACTACAATTTCACATTAATTTAGAATGCTTGTCACACTGACTTGTAACTAGTTGCCTATAAATTTCTGCATCTACTCAGATTTGTAGAAATTATGGCCCCCGTGTTTTCTCGAGAAGCTTGGCGGTGTGTGTGGCATATGATTCAGGTACGTCTCTCATTCGATGATGCTCACAAGCGGAGGCACATTAGGGCCAACCCCCAATAGTTTATATTTTTTTTATATAGATGCATATTTCTATTTGCTAAAATATTTTTCAAGTGCAATTGATTGTGCACACTGTAATATTTTATTATAATAAACTAATACCAAATAACAAGTGAACATATATGGGCACGCTCCAAGTACATTTTGATATATTTTGGACACATGAAAAGTCATTTTGTGAATTTTTAAAGAAAAGTAAATTTTTTTTTTGTTGAATAAAAACTAGGATTATTACGTGATAAAATATAGGATCATTTTGTAAGTATATAAAAACCATGTTCATAAAACAAAGTGATAAAATCATATCGACTTGAAAAAAATACATAAACAAACATCTTAATCACGCGAGATTATTTTCATCAAACAAAAACAAGAAAGAGACTAAGAAAGTTAGAAATGAAGAGAGAAGTATACGCAGTTGGTGACTATGTGACCTCTTGCGAGCTACTATGTCATACCTTTATATGAGATTCAGTCAATCAATAAAAAAATTATCCTGATTTTTTTGCTAATTTCAACGTTTGTACACATGATTTTTTTCCTAATTTAACTTTTTTTTATATTCTAGCAGTGCCTTTTATACTATGAGTTGTGCAATTGATCTTTAATTTTTTGTTTAGGTTTTTTTATTGTGTTAAAATTTTTTAGTTATTGGCATTGATTTGTGCCTTTATGGATTTTTGGTTTGTATTCTTAATTTAAATAAGGAATTATTTGCAATTGATCTACAAGTAGTTTTTAATTTTCTAGATCTCTCTATAAATAGATATAAATTTATCATTATATATTATAAGTTGGAAAACATTAATTAAATCTTGTAGTTAAAGTGCCCACCCTAAAAATAGATATTGATGCTTTAAATATGGTAGTTATATACATCGAGTGTTTCCATTATATGTTATCTTCACTTTTCTGTTGCTGCTTTCATTTGTCTATTTTCAGCTATATTTTTATCTTGCTGGTTTTAATAACTTGTAGAATGATTTGGTGCATGGATGGGGTCTGGATTTTGCACTCAGGAGATGTGTAGAGGTTAGTATTTTTCTTTTTACTCTGTGTTTAGCTTTCAGTGCATTTTAAGTCTATCTCTCTCTCTCTCTCTCTCTCCTCCCCCCCCCCCTTTTTCTCCTTTTCTCTTTTTCTCGTGTGCCGACATTCTATGTAATTATTTAAACTAATTTTGTACTCAATGCACAAGGGTTCCGTATGTAGTAGAGTTTGGGAGAGATAAGTGGTAGGCAACCTTGTCCCCCACGCATGAGAAATTATGTTCTTTTATTTCTGCAGGAATACACGCACAGATGGACTAATGTTTGTGCAGGTTTGGTGCTGTGGCAAAAATTATGTTGCGTAGATAGTACATGTCAGCCTCATTTCGTTCAAGAGGAATTTATTTTGTTTTGTAGTGGAGACTAATTGATTAGATCTGAATTTTTTCTTTGCGTTTCAATGAATGCTTTGTGTACCAATGAGGCATGCCCATTGTATATGACATGGGTTGGTTGTCTCACAAATATTGTGAAATGGGAGTAATTTATATGGATTGTGGGGTTTCTCTATTTTCATTATGCAACGTAAATGTTAGAAAGTTTAAAAATGCCAAGGATCTTCCATTGAAATTTGGTATGTTTTACGGTAGTGCGCAACCTTGAATTTGGCAAAATCTTGTGACTACTTTTGTTTTGCCTCTACAGCCTGCACATGAGAAAATTGGTGTGGTTGATTCACAATGGGTTGTTCATCAAGTAATTCCTTCTCTTGGGAGTCAGGTGAGTCATCAATAACTTGTCAATATTAAGATGACATTTTTTGTTCTAAAATTATGACCATCACCATTCTGAATTTGTTTTAAATGTTTCAGGGTCAGTCTGAGGATGGTAAAGCTCCATGGCAGGGGGTATGTATATTTACCACCTTTGATCTACTTTGTTTAGAAGTGGTTCCCTCATTTGCTTCTTAAGTTAGCCCAAAATTTGTAATATCCCTTGTTGTCTGTTGTTTCTTTCATATTAAGTTGAGGGGAGAACGATTGAAAGTTCTCTCTTGTTTTGTAAAACTTTGCCATTGGGACATGATAACATTTATGGCTACTCCTTTGAGTAATTGCTTGATCTTTTATTCCCCACTTACAGGTGAGAGAGCGATGCAGAAATGAATGGGCTAAATTTCAGGATCGCCTTGCAAATGCAGATAAAGCATATTTTGCACAAAGAGGAAAAGGTTAATTTTGAGATACTCCCAGCCCCATCTTGTATATTGCTTTGTTGTTTTCTTTGTTTTCGTCTTGAGGGGTGTTAAGAGGCCGATTCTTTTGTTTTATGTTTAATTTTTCCAGTAGAGGTGGTGGTATCCAGATATTGTGTAGTTACAGACAACCTGATAAAGGAAGGAAATTTTACCTTATTGTGCATAAATACATAAAGTCTAGGTTCAAATCTGATTCTGACTCTTGTACTCATCAAAGTAGTTCTATGAAAGATCAGAGATTGGATCTGGAGTGATAGAACAGAATCCGCCTAGGCAATGCATCACGGATGTAGGCGGAAGACTTGTGCACTTAGTATGGCATTTTCTTACCCATTTTTAGGCCTAACAGACGGGGCATGGTTTCACTTTCACAATTTAGACGTTAAAATTCAACGAATCTACTTTTTCACTCTTTCATGTGTATGGAATTTTACTTGGAAAATAATACTTTTCATACTAATGGGTTCGGGTTCATAATAATGGGTTCCAATGCACGTATTTAATTTACTTAGAACTATTAGAGCAAACTCTACCTTTCGGGGAATACGAGTCAAAGCAATGAGAATAGTATTGCTAACGGAAGTTTCTCGAGGATTGGGTTGGTTTACGTAACCCAATCCAAACTCATGCTATTTGGTTTTTTGAGGCAGGTTTGGATATTAGTATGACAATCAAATTAGAGTTATTTTTGAGAGCAATTAATTTTAATTCTAATATTATTCCACCCGTTTGAATACCACCTCCTAATTGGTTTCAATAACGTAGGATTATTTGCAATGATTACTATGGGTCTGAATTCATAATCTTGTCAAGGAATTTTATTTTTTGTTTGCCAAAATGGACTTTGTGGGCCACACGTTTGTTTTACTTAATTCCAAAGTCTTCTCACTCAATCCGGTGAATCAAACGGTCCCTAATAGAATAATGGTATGTTATTCGACTCTGTCACATCCAAATGTGAAAGATGGTATAGATTGAACCAACTTCCATGTATCAGGCTATAAGTCACGTTCTATGGAGTGAGATTCAAGTGTGTTTTTTTGCCTCTCACCAAACACTTGAAAATAGAGTTTGGGTTATGGGTCGCTTTTAGCAAGTATAATATGCTTGCAATGACAGCTACCTCAGGCTCAGCCGCATAATGGAATGTTCATCCCACCATCCTTGCTTGTCGGATAAGTCCCATTCATCATCTCCACAAATACTCAATTATAATCTCAATGAATGATTCAAGTGGTCACACAATGATTTGTAAATTCAAATTTCTTGAATTTGAATTTGACAATTTTATGAGGTTTCCGAAAAAGAGATTCGTCAAAATGCATGTAAGTTAATCTGGATACCCATAACTGTTGAAAAACAAACTCAATTATACAATAATATTATATACTATACCAATTTAAATGACTTCTTAACTTTGTTATTATGATTTTTAGAAAATAAAAAATAAAATAAAATGACCTTTGAGAAAATATTTTCTCCATTTTGATCAACTTTAAATTTTCATCTTGGATGTGCAATAATGAGATTTGATATCATTATGGAGAGATTAATATGGAATTCAAATTCTGATATCCGATTAAAAGTGGATTCAAAGTTAACAATTAATCGGGATGCAAATTTACAAGAAAATATACTTGAACTGGAAGCAAATATTTTTAAAAAAAAATAAGTTGCTATTTTTTTTTATTGGTTGCATAATTGCATCCACTTGATTATTTTCATCCACTATTGGGAGATTCTCCAAATTGTAAAAAGTGCAATTCAACCCCAATGATAGATGGAGTGATAACATGAAAGAATTGTAAATTTAGACATCATGAATTTAAAACTTAACAATTTTTTGAGATCAAGTCATAAAAAATTTATCTCTCGTAAATACTCTAATTTCGGTATGAATGACCTGTTTTTGATCAAACTAAAGAGAAAATTAAATAAGATACGCATAAATTGACTCAAACACTTTTCATTTTTATAAAAAAAAAAAAGAAGAAGAGAGGACAATCCTGCCTTGTGAAATTCTCTCTATTTGGTAAGGGGGTATGGGGGGTTTGACGAGGTGGGTTTAGAAAAATTGGTTAAGGAGATAAGGATATAAAAGACAATTGTATCCTTTAATGTGTATGAATTAGATTGATNTTATTTTTATAAAAAAAAAAAGAAGAGAGGACAATCCTGCCTTGTGAAATTCTCTCTATTTGGTAAGGGGGTATGGGGGGTTTGACGAGGTGGGTTTAGAAAAATTGGTTAAGGAGATAAGGATATAAAAGACAATTGTATCCTTTAATGTGTATGAATTAGATTGATCAAGGATAAAATAATTATTTATAAAATAAATAATTGTTAATAATTATAATATATCTGTGAGTCTTACATGTATATATGTTACATACCAAATATGGGTATGACTCGAATTTAATGTTAAATTTCGTCTTTGTAAAGAGGGGTTTAAGTTTAAAAAGATTTAAAGAAACCAANAAGATAAAATAATTATTTATAAAATAAATAATTATTAATAATTATAATATATCTGTGAGTCTTACATGTATATATGTTACATACCAAACATGGGTATGACTCGAATTTAATGTTAAATTTCGTCTTTGTAAAGAGGGGTTTAAGTTTAAAAAGATTTAAAGAAACCAATCCAAATCCTCCTCAAAATCCATCCAAACAAGTCCTAATGGTTTTAATTATCGACAAATGATAATAAGACAGAGTAAGATCTTCTTCAGTGCGTTTTCTATGTTGTTCTGTCAATCTGCCTTTACCCTTTTGAATGATAATGAAAATTCGAGACGTGTTGAACGGAATTGGGCAGTGAGCGCTGCCCATTTGGATGCCAGGTCGGCAGAGCCGAAAGAGCTATTTTGCATGCATCAAAGTGTTACAGACAAGCAGCTTCATCAATCAATATGTACAAAGAGAAAAAAGTGAAGAGATATCAACTGTCTTTACAACAAATTATTGTTAGTTAGTGGATGATAGTGTAGTTGGTCCGCTCCGTAAAGCTGAGCTTTTCTGCTGTTTTCACCCATGTGGTCAACCCTTCTTACCAATCTACCTCCTTCCGAGAAATTCAATTCTGCACTGTTGCTGAATTCTCGAACTTATCCTACAGTATAAACGCTTATGACCTCCCCTTCAATGCCCTGCGATAATGATTCTTCTCGCATTACGATACCCAGTCCGCAGAACACACCCTTCATTTCTTGCATAATACCTAAAAATCCACTCAGTATTAATGGGCCCCCTTAGGGAAATAACAGTTTCCCCCCCCCCCCCCCAACCCTCAAGTTTTGTTTTGTTNCCACTCAGTATTAATGGGCCCCCTTAGGGAAATAACAGTTTCCCCCCCCCCCCCCCCCATAACCCTCAAGTTTTGTTTTGTTAGTAAGAGAATGGTGGGAAAAGGGGGAAAGAGAAAAAAAAAAAAATTGGCGTTTGTTTAATAGGAAAGGAATGTTTCTTAGGAAAAAAAATTTCCGTAACATGAGATTTTCTCGTATTTTATGGCTTTTGATTTCCCCAAAAAATCTACACAAATTTGTTTTTTTTTTTCATGAAACTTGGTTATCTGTTTTACTATTTACCACTCTATCCCTATTTGTAACACACCACAACTCCTCTCATCACTCATCTTCTTAGCAAACTCTTGAAAGAAAACTGTCTCTTAGTACTCAACTTCTTAACCGACTGATCAACCAACTTTTTTTTTTTTTTATATCAAACTCAACCAACTGATAAGTATGTTTTTCTTCTATTTTCAATTGTTCTATGTACTAGAATTGCTACATATTGTGAATAACAAAACCCATAAATTTGTACCAGCAAAAAAACCCAGTAATTTGTATTAGTGTATACACTTCGGAATGTTAATTTTTTGGATCTTCAATTTGTATTAGTCCTATGTACTTACTGCATTTCTTCCGCGGCAACACCATTTTTTCCCCTTTTCTCTCTATTTTTTTTTTGTTGATTTTTGGGTTAAATGTTTACGAAATTATGATTCAACAATCATGTACATGAGATAGACCAAGTGTTTGATAAAATATCTCAACTAACATATTTGTGTACAACTTTTGTGTCTTAAGTATTATTAGGTCATTTAAGGTAGTATTTGTTATCAAAATCTTGCATTGTTTTCTATTTTTTGTTTAATAATTTGATTCTATGGTTCTAAGGCGTGTGCTCCTTCTCTTATCCATTAGAATAAACAGATATACTCATTCTTGACAAACTATTTAGAGTATATAGCGTGAATGTTACATTCTATTAATTTATGGACCTAATAATTGGCGGTGGGTTATATGGACAACTCAAATTGTGTCTTGCAATGTCAATAAAAAATTAGACCAATTCAACGAACTCGTATCTTTTTTTTTTCTAGGGTGATATAAATCTATTTTTTCTTTTTTTTTTATAAACGTAGTGTTATAAGCTTGGTGAGCTGAATTTTATCTTGAAAAAAAATAAAGGATCAAAAATTAATTGTCAATTTTATGTTCTGTAGCCATATGGGTAGAGTCACTTTTGAATAATTATATATAAGGGTAATTCAGACAATTAAATAAAATTTCTTGTAACTTTCTTGCTTTCCAAACTATAGAATGAAATTTTTTTTAAAAAATTTTAATCCTATTCAAACACATACAAGAAAATATATATATTTTTTATTTTTTTTTCTATCACTTTCACTTTCTATTATCTTTTTCTTGCTAACCAAACGGACCCTTATGAAAATACTTATATAGATAAGAGTTTTTTGAGTGTGGGTATAATTTTTTAGACTTATTTGAATAAAAATGTATAGATAAGTTGTTTACTCTATTAAATACAATTTTTATAAAAAAAATTGTGTTTATNGTGATCTCATGCACAACCATTATTAAGTCGATTAAATTGCTTGCAGTTACAGAATTGCCCTTAGAAGTCCTCTCTCGACTCCCTCATCTCACTGTCATTCAACAGATAACAATTAACTTTCTTTTTTGGTTTTTAACAAGAACTTCTCATTTTGAAAAATCCTCAGATGTATGATTGTACCAAAACTAACCCTTAAATCCCCCCCCCCCTTTTTTTTTTGGAGGACTATTGGTTAAAAGAATAGTTACATTAACATTTAGAGAAGTATAGGGTATCCAAATTTCATTACATTGACATATCCGGAGGACTTCATGGGTTATTTACTTTTAATCACAATTTCAATTCTGAAAGGAGAACTCTAGTTTACCCAAACGTACATCCAAAATTAATGTTGTAACCGCAAGTCTAAGGCTATTAAACAAATCGAGCCACTCGAACTTAAGTTTTTTGTGACTCGTTTAAGCTCGTATTAAAATATGAACTAAATATAATCATACGTTGAATCTCGTTTAATATTCAAGCGTAACCCGAGCAATGAGTCACTCGACTAGGTACACTCGAGCTCGATTTGTTTGTAACATTTTTTTTGTGGACTGATAATAACAAAAAAAAAAAAACACATTTAGCCAAATGGAGGAGGCATTTGGTTTTCAATCAAGATATTGTTGGTTTTAAATTTGATTCATTATTTGTCCTTTTTGGATGTACTCGAGGTTAAACTCAAGCTTATCGAGATTTGTATTACAAAAATGAGATTAGCCAAGTCAAATTTGAATATGAGATAAAAAATAAGTCAAACTTGAGCAAAAGATAACTTTGAGATATTCAACCCCAAACGAAATTTAAAAATTCAAGCTGAATTCGAATTGACTTAGGGATGATGTGAAACAAATTTTAACCATTGAGAAGACGATATAAGGAAACACAATAATTGAGGGGGAAGTAAAATCGAGACTATAATTAAGAGGGTTGAATTGTAGTATGTCCGTATTTGTTTATTTGGTAGAGAAGTATACCATGATTGTTTTCTCTTAACAAACTTAAAATGAGTAGATGAAAGTTGCTTACTCTCGGCATGGATGATTTATGTTTGATTGGACTGAAGACGAGATTAATTAAAATGTGTATAAGTTGCTGACCGTCGAACCAAACCAAA
>CAUOFW020004347.1:197809-240275 GCA_963454935.2 Ilex paraguariensis | reverse complement strand
GGACTATTGGTTAAAAGAATAGTTACATTAACATTTAGAGAAGTATAGGGTATCCAAATTTCATTACATTGACATATCCGGAGGACTTCATGGGTTATTTACTTTTAATCACAATTTCAATTCTGAAAGGAGAACTCTAGTTTACCCAAACGTACATCCAAAATTAATGTTGTAACCGCAAGTCTAAGGCTATTAAACAAATCGAGCCACTCGAACTTAAGTTTTTTGTGACTCGTTTAAGCTCGTATTAAAATATGAACTAAATATAATCATACGTTGAATCTCGTTTAATATTCAAGCGTAACCCGAGCAATGAGTCACTCGACTAGGTACACTCGAGCTCGATTTGTTTGTAACATTTTTTTTGTGGACTGATAATAACAAAAAAAAAAAACACATTTAGCCAAATGGAGGAGGCATTTGGTTTTCAATCAAGATATTGTTGGTTTTAAATTTGATTCATTATTTGTCCTTTTTGGATGTACTCGAGGTTAAACTCAAGCTTATCGAGATTTGTATTACAAAAATGAGATTAGCCAAGTCAAATTTGAATATGAGATAAAATAATAAGTCAAACTTGAGCAAAAGATAACTTTGAGATATTCAACTCCAAACGAAATTTAAAAATTCAAGCTGAATTCGAATTGACTTAGGGATGATGTGAAACAAATTTTAACCATTGAGAAGACGATATAAGGAAACACAATAATTGAGGGGGAAGTAAAATCGAGACTATAATTAAGAGGGTTGAATTGTAGTATGTCCGTATTTGTTTATTTGGTAGAGAAGTATACCATGATTGTTTTCTCTTAACAAACTTAAAATGAGTAGATGAAAGTTGCTTACTCTCGGCATGGATGATTTATGTTTGATTGGACTGAAGACGAGATTAATTAAAATGTGTATAAGTTGCTGACCGTCGAACCAAACCAAAAAAAAAAAAAGAAAGCTGCTTAATGTTCCTAATTTATTGTTGACCAGTCCAATAATTTAGTCTTCGAGAAATGAAAATATGTTATTGGTAGTCTTCTAAATCAATTTAGATTATTCCAAAGTTTTCGTTAAGAAAATCTCTTTTAACCGAGAATTCAATAATATTTTTTTGACCTAATAGTAAATTCAACAAATAAAATGTGGACCGTCTAGGCCATGTGGTCTTCAATAATCTTCCGACATTGAAAGTCAAGAATCCATCAATTTAGAGGACAGTGACAACATAGCCCCTAATTAAACGTTACAATTTTAATTCATTATTCATTAACCCTTTAACTCGTTCATAAATAAATAGATTAAGTACATATATTAATTAATGTGGGTTCTAAATGAGATGAGTAATATAATTCATTTTAATTAATCGGGTTAAAATGAATTACAAATGAATACTTATTAGTTTGAGTATTTATCTTTTTGTTAAATAACATAAGTAATAAAATCAAATAAATATATTAATATATCAAAAAAATACACAAACATACACATATTAGTACAACAAAAGCACACACTTTAATGTACACCATTAATAAAATAAATGTGTTTGTATTTTTTGTGTGTTAATATATTTATGTGTGTATTTTTAATATATTAATATGTGTATTTTTTTATATATTAATATATGTTAATCAATTTAATTCAACCTGTTATAATTCAACTTATTATAACCCGTTTATCAAATGGGTTAAAACAAATTAAATTTGTTATGCACCAAATTCATCTTAAATCAACTCATAACCAATTCAATCCGCTTATTTATCATATTTACCCTGTCAGTCTTCCACTTCACTATTTAAAAATAGAGAGGCCAACCACCGCCTGTCAAAGTGTGATTAGGTGCAAAAGCGATGTGTCCCTCCTCGTAAAGGCAAAAGGGTAAATTACATTCAAGTCCTCTTAACTTTACTACTAAAATACATAGACCCCCCTAGATATAACATATTATACTGACACCCTCTGTCTCAGTGTCAGTCACAGTCAATTAACACACCTAATAAAAGTTTTAAAAAGATTATTTTCCCCTTATGTAAAATAAATAAAACCAGCCTAAACCAACTCATATATGTACATTCAAAGTCTGATATGACATGATTAACTGACACGAATCGACACAAATTAAACGAATTTAAATAAAATCTAATAGATTTTGGTAGTAAAAGAATTGACCCGTTAGACATGTTTAATAAACAAATCGTGTTCGGATGAGTCCTGTTAACCCGTTTAAATAAAATTAATATAATAATAAATTAATAATTATTTTAATAAATTAAACAAATTTTTTTTAGTGACACACACACACACATATATATATAACCACTTATTTTTTTTTTAATTTAGTGACAGCCAAAAAAATATAACAATAAATTAAAATTAATCGAGTTAAATGAGTTGTTTTGTATTACCCGTTTATTAAACGGTTCGTGTTCGTGTTTGTGTCGAGATTTTTTATCTATTTATTAAACGAGTTTTGCATGAATTTACATATTTTTCACCCGTCACCCGACACATTTTACACCCTTTATCATACCGCAGTCCGACCCGACCCTCATTTCCTCTGATGCCTTCAACGCATAGAACATCTCTTCTCTCTTTCTTCGTTGCCCACCACGGACTCCCGTCACCCATAGCACCTTACTTCGTGAAATTTTTGCATGCGTATTACACACCACCTGGCCTTACTCACGTGGTGTGCATATCCAATAAGTGCCTTCCCCGTAACCAATTTGTCAGAGAAAATTTTAAAAATGCCAGCTCATCAACCAAGCTATGCTCATGGGCGGAAAATTAACGGGGCAAACTCCAACGAAAAGGTCGCTGTCCTTCTTTTTTTTTTTTTTTTTTGCGGTCAACAATCATTGTCCTTTAACTCTTTCAAAATTTAAAAATTTCAAAATCCACCTCTCCATCACCATTTCTTTCACTCTGTAAATCTTTCCTCTCCCTCCCACGTCACATTTCTCACCCACTATTTGGTTCCCTCTCTCTCTCTCTCTTTGTGGACATCACATCACAGGTGAAGCTAAGTGGAGACCTAACGATATCGAGGGAGGAACTAGTAAGAAGTCGTCACGGTGGAGGATTTCGGCTAAAGATTTCTCCAATTTCTTCTTTGTACAAATCATTGTGTGTGTATTCTGTAATATCTGTTGTATATCTACTTTGAACTTGTTTTGCAAGGGTTGAACTTTATTGAATGAACAGTCAATTGTAATTTGTATTTGTTTTCTCACAAATCCCCCCTCCTCACGCTTTGTGTGTTTACTATAAATTATGAACTAGTTTTGTATTGATTTTGAGATGTAGTTGGTACTACCCAATGGTGGTGAAGGTTTGGCGGTGTGGGTTCTTTATGAATTCAATGGGTGTTGGAGATTTGGTGCCACGCCTGTGTTTGTGGGTAGTGCATAAGGCTGGTTGGTGGAGGTGGAGGGCCTTCTCGGCTTTGAAGTGGTGTTGTTTTATTTTTTTTCCTCACATTTCTTCAATCATGTTTATCATTTGTGCAAAATTCCTCTATTTGTTCGTATGTCTTCAACCCAAACAATTTTGTTATTAAAAAAATTAAAATTCATCACACCGATATTTATTTTCTGTAATAGATCATCGTCAACATATCAAAAAAGAATCGCACAAACTGTCTATTCTATTTCACAATCTGATCATGTCATGAAGGCTGAGAAGGAGTGTTGGATGGATTTTATATGTAGAGATTTTTTTGATCAGTATATGTAGAGATTGAGGTGGGTAAAAATGGGGTGGAATAGTATTGTAGTTTATAACATATGTACATGTTTAATGGGATGGGAAAAGTTTAATGGTTATGTTGAAGTCTTGCCGGAATATAATGAAACTGCTGCTCTGATGAAGCAACTTAGTAATTAGGTTGAGCTTAGGCTATAAAATCTGTTTTTTTTGGAGTTTTAAAGAGGGACAACCCATTAGTTTTATTACAAATTTATGCTACAATTTGTTGGAATTGCATTTTCAGACCGCAATTGATCATGGATTCTTCCATAGAGAACAATGATTTTTTTTTTTTTGTTTTAAGCTAAATCTTAGGATCTCAATTTTAAAAAATGGAGATCAAAGGTTCATCAATTCTCCAAGTTGATGGAATGAATTTTCCATCCTTTCAGATATGAATGAATTTTCCCCAAGTTGCATGAAATAACAACCCATTGATTCAGAGATGAGATAATGTCTCATTTTCCACTGAAAATTTCTCCAAAGCCTCAAATGTCCACATCCATTACTCCAATAAAACCAACTTCTATTGACCACCATTGCATCAGCTCAATGTATCAATTGGAAGTGGAATCACATACAGATCATTAAACCAGATTTCAATAATAATGACATATAAATCAACAACACAATTAGTGAAAATCAAATAACACCCACTTACACCAAACTAATAATGTTTCATTTATAAGAACTTCCCATCAGATAAATGAAAAAAAGAAAAAAATCAGATGCAAAGTCCTAATTTTTGCACCCCACATTGTGTCTGCTTCAAATCCAATATGGTGTAAAGCAAAAACTCACTGTGTATGTTTTTCAAACAAGTGGTGTGCTCAACTAGCTGTCTTACATTATTGGAATGGAATCAAGATCAATTCTATGCAGCATTAGTCTTCACTCTTCACCTTCAAGTCCATGTTCAGCAAATCCATGTTCTGATAACAAAATAACATGGACAAAATAATCAACAAATACAATTTTCTCCTTCATTTCATATATAAAAGTCTACTGCCATCGCCAACTAACACCATTTGCAATTAGTCAAAAATAAGAAATTCCATCTGCCTTCATCTTCTTCTTCTCTATGTTTCCATTTCTCTGAAACTCTGAAATTCTTCATGAAAAATACTGAACCCTTGAATCAACCTGTAAAGAAAAAAGTACGAAACACTTTTAATTTTTTGATTTAGTCATGACCAACATTTGCCTTTACATGATTTCTCATTTTAGAGAAAAAAATGATTGCTTACCAGTTCCTCCACCCACACAACCTGGGTATGTCTAACTCTCCACCTTGTTTCACCGGTGATNCAACCTGTAAAGAAAAAAGTACTAAACACTTTTAATTTTTTGATTTAGTCATGACCAACATTTGCCTTTACATGATTTCTCATTTTAGAGAAAAAAATGATTGCTTACCAGTTCCTCCACCCACACAACCTGGGTATGTCTAACTCTCCACCTTGTTTCACCGGTGATGTCCACCAAGAGAGAGAGAGAGATAATCAAATTGTGGGTGAGAATTGTAGTGTGGGACGAAGAGGAAAAATTTACAGAGAGAGAAATAAATGGTGACGGAGAGATGACTTTTAAATTTTAGAGTTTTTGAAATTTGAAAAGAATAAAATGATGGTTGTCTTTTTCTTGGAGTTTAGTCTATTAACTTTTTGTCTACAAATATAATTGCGCGGCTGAGTTGACTTATTGGTTGGCTAAGTTGACTACTTTTAAAAATTTTCTGACGTGATAAACATTTATACATAGAAAAATTTCTCACTTACTTCTCGTACTGGTCATCGTTCTCCTCCACACCTAAGCCTAGAAGTCACTAACACCCATATCTCTTCCTACTGTCGTCATCCTTCTCTGTCTTTGTCTCTATTCTATCGCTAACTGTCGCTACACCACCATGGCTACCATCAAACCGACCACTACGCCATAAAATCCCTGTCACCCAACAACGATGGCTACAACCAGACCAATGAAAGGCCAATTTATGCACATTCCATGACGGTGATGACAAAAAATTATCAAGGAGAGAGAGACAAAGGAAAAGTGAAGTAGGTTAGCTCTTTAACGGTCTCATTCTCCTTGAATTTCTCGGTTAGCCCCTTAACTGTAAGGCAACACTCGATGAAATTACGGGTTTCATTTCGAGGTAAGGCAATCCCTAGGTTTAGGATGTCGTCTTTCAATTTCGAGATATCAATTTTGCCATTCCTCTCCTTGTTAAATCTCTTAAATATAGCCCTCCAACTCTATAAATTGTAAAAAATTGAAGTGCATTCCGTACGGCGCCTAGGGAGGAAAATACCCAGAAGCTGAGGACAGTGGTGGTGGAGCACCGTATGGGGCTGACGGGGTGGCATATGGGGTGGGCTTGGGTGTAGGGTGATTGGTTTGAGGCGGTGGTGGGGCGGCGTATGGTTGATGGGAGAAAGAGAGAAAAGATAGGAGCAGGGTATAGAATTTATCGGGTTAGTTTTAATTAATTTTATAAGGGTATTTTGAGAATTAAATTCTTAAAATACAGTGGCATAATCAAATTTTGACAGTGTTTCAAATGATTTTTAACGATAAGATTGAATTTATGTGGTATACATGTACAAATTTTAAGGGATGCCAGTGTCATATATAATACTTAATGGGATCTCTATGTTTTAGTGATAAAATTCAAGGGTGTAAATATAATTTAATCCTTAAGAAAAAGATAATTTCATAAAATTCAGATAAAATTTAAAAATTACGAATTAAATGTTTATTATTTTTTAAATGAGTAAGTTTTACCAATTTTTTTAATAAAATTCATTCATTTAAAATATGATAAAAATTTAAATTTTAACTTTAGATTTCATTTGAGTTAACTAAACGCGTTCTTCCGATAAAAAACAAGAAAAGAAAAGCGGTTTAGTGCAATTACCATACGCGTCAAGGGCAATTCAGTCATTTCACTTGATGCGTCCCTTGTCTGGCCTGGCAATCTTTGTCGCATTTACGCACCAGCGCGCAGTTGCTTAAACATAGAGCAAGAGCGAGAGAGAGAGGGGGACACGGAGTGAGTTTCAGGAGCAATTCTTTGAGAGTCATCTCTCTTTCTTGATTTCTGGAATCTGGTGGGTCTGTTGCAACTGAAAACTGTGCACACAGTTCACACACACACACACATTTGCGTATGCATACTAGTGTGTGTATATATTTTGTTGAAGTTTTGATGTTCTGATAAGCGACTATATATATAGAGAGGTGGGTTCTTGAGAATTGTGGAAATGGAGGATGGTAGAATGGAAGGGTGGTTGTATCTCATNGAGCACACAGTTCACACACACACACACACACATTTGCGTATGCATACTAGTGTGTGTATATATTTTGTTGAAGTTTTGATGTTCTGATAAACGACTATATATATAGAGAGGTGGATTCTTGAGAATTGTGGAAATGGAGGATGGTAGAATGGAAGGGTGGTTGTATCTCATTCGTTCCAATCGGTTTGGCTTGCAATACTCGCGGAAGCGATTCTTTGTTCTTCAAGATCACCTTCTCAAGAGCTTCAAATCAGAACCGCTTTCAAAGAACGAGGTCGACTATCCTTCTCTGTTTCCCTCTATATGTATACCCTCAAATGGTGTATATCTGTAGTCATATATCCTTGTAGATACTGTATTATTTTATATCTCCCTTCTCTTTGTTACTTGCTTTTCTTTGAAGACCAGTGGCTTGGTTGGTACATAAATCCATGTCTTGTCGGGTTTCACTATTTTTGAATGAGTAGTTAAGCCACAACTCTGGGTTCGTTATGTATGATTAGAATTCTTTATACGGTATTGAATTGGGAAGTTTTTTTTTATTGAGATTCTTTTAACTGCTGTATATACGTATGTGATAAACGATGTGTAGTATATGGTCATGTTGATTCGTCCTTTTCCCTGATGATAGGAGGCAATGGATTGTTGTTGGGATGGTTTGAATTTGTCGTTTGAGCCTTTTGCTTTCTGGCCTTAATTTTCATAGTGTGGGAAATTACAAGAAGTAATTCAGATTCTGTGTTTTGAGATGATGTCTTTGAGGTTAATATCAGTTAGGCTTCTCCTGTCCATTAGCCCCACATCCCACACCCACAGTGTTGCAGAGTGTGCGTGGTATAAAAATTGTTTTGGAGGGTGGAATAGGTGAGTTGGGGTTAGGAAGAAGCTATCAATGTGAATGTTGAATTTGAGCCCTTGCCGTGAATCCATCATCAACATATATATAGAGGGAGTTAGCTGGAGTATTTCTCATCTGGTATCAATGCATAATTCGATACTGATCTACTGATTTCTATATATTAAAAAATCAATACTTTTAATTTTCAATCATGCATGACGCGAATCCCTACCTTGAAATCATGCTTTCATCACCCTTCCTTGAGATCACGTATGACTCGACTTCTTACTCCCACCAAGGGGTCAGGTAATATTTATTTACTAATGTTTCTAGTGTTTACTCCTCTGTTCTTGTATTACTCCAGCTCATTGATGCAGCGGAACACAGTAAATGTATGACTAACGTCAATACTCAAAGAACCTAGAGCACCAAAGTTAAGAACACTTGGGAAGTCCTCAGCTACCTGTTCTACATTAGTCATCTACAAGGGGACAATTATTAAATATATTATAGCTAATAACGGATGTTTTGAGTAAAAGATATGTGAAGATATATTTTAATCACACATAGTATATATAGGTTGCGTGATCGATCGGTTACTTGTTTGCTTTATTGACAAGAGGCCATCTATCTTCTTGAAAGAGAAAATAACACTACAAGTGCCAAGGTTGGCACAATCCATGTGCACACGAATCAAAAGAAAGCCTAATCAAATGCAACATAAAGCAAAAGAAAGCTTACGATAGAAACAAATACAGATTGAAGCACCCATAGAGATGCAAACAGTAAGTGTCAGTTGATCACTTATCTTTTCAATGTAAAGGCAGCTCTTTATTGAAGTTTCCGATGTTTCCCTTCTATGCTGATACAATTACCCTTTCCTTATAACCCAGGTGAAAAAAATTGCAATATAGATAGTGGAAAATTTGATTCAAATAGAGCATCGGTGTGTAATTTGTATATAGGTCATGGAGCCTGGATCACTTCTTCGATGTCAGATGATGACTGGTGGAGTTTGGTCTTTATTACCTTTATGATCTGATTGGTGGTCCTAGTCCGCTTATAGTTTGATGTGAAGTGAATAAAATTGGTGCAGAGAACTGAGTAATCTGAGAAGGTTCTATACACATTGTCTTGGTATGCTACGCGTGTATTCAGATGCTGATGTTGTTTGGAGGGACTTATTGCCACTTGTTCGATGTCCTAAAATCTCTTGCCTTTTAGTTTTGACCATGTTTCATATGAAGTCTTAATGCCTATAAGGCTTTCCGGCTATTCTTAAGACAAAAATTGTTTATATGCTAAAAGAGAGGTAGGTCACTGAAACTGGTTCATTGCTGCTTTAGACAATTCAATTGCATGCGGAAATGTTTGTGGGGCTATGTGAGTGACTATTTTCCTAATTAGTTGGAATTCAACCAAATCAGGTCAAAGGCATGTTATCAAGCTGGTAACAGCTGGCTGAAACCATAATAGCATGTCTGTGAATCTCACAAACACAACCAGTTATTCCAATTGTTCACACGTATTGCTAATGTTTTGCACTTGGCTTTATGTTCATCTTGATTTTTTGGGAAGTTTTCCACTTACAATTACTGTCTTTTTGCTATTCTCCATTTTGCACCTTCTCCAAATCATCAGGTACAATATCTTATACCCAAAATGTTGCTTCTTTTACCAGGATCCTATTAGAAGTGCAATTATAGATTCCTGCATTCGGGTGACTGACAATGGCAGAGAGAGCATTCAGCGAAAAGTATGAATTTTGTGCCAGTTTTGTATAGGATGGTGATAATTATTTCTGGTTGATACATTCTTATTAGGTTGTTGCATTGATATGTTGGATTCTATTTTCTTACTGAAGTAATAATTTGTCTGTACATGCAGGTCTTCTTCATTTTTACGCTTCACAATACTTCTAACAACAATGATCACCTGAAGGTGCGCAAACTTTCTTGTCCAGAAATGCAGTTTCATTATTTTACATTTACCACCTCTAATGCATAAGATGTAAAATCTTATAGTTTGGAGCAAGCAGTCCAGAAGAAGCTGCAAGATGGATTCAGTCCTTTCATGAAGCAGCTTTAAAGGTCCAACATGCTTAGTTTTTCTGTGTTAGAATTCTTATGCTGGAGGGGAGACTAATAGTTTTGAGTAAATGTAGGCGGACCTGAACTCAAAAGATATTGTGGATTGTTCGAAGCGTGAATGGCAATCTGTGAGGTGTATTGATGTGATATCTAGCATGTCTATCTTGCAAGAAAGTACTTCATTTATGACTTATCTTTTCCACCCAGATGTGACTTTTTCATTTGGCAATTGGCATGTATGTTTTTATGAGCAATTTAAACATGCTTAAAACCATCACCAAAAACAAAAACAAAAACAAAAAAAACATTTGCTAAATGTAGAATTAGTTGGAGCTGGTGTGATACTTTCATGCAGGCTCCTATATTTTGACCTTCTATTATCTGTTGTCCATGGGTTAAACTGTTCCAGCAGAGTACGTCATGCAAACTCCATAGATTGGACTCTTTGTTCATCCTCACTCACAGATCCAATGGCATCTGATGTCATCGCTCCTTCACCTTGGACAATATTTGGTTGTCAGAATGGTAAGCGTTAAGTTTATATGTTTGCCTTTAGGGTGGTGGAAATTGCATGTTTAATAATTCATGTTTGCAGGTCTCCGTCTGTTTAAAGAAGCAAAAGATAGGGAATGTTATGGGAAGGTTTGTTGCATTTGAATTTGTATTTAATTTTCCGTAAAACTACTTGTTGAATGTGCTCCTATTCATCACAGTGGGATGATCATCCTGCAATAATGGCTGTGGGTGTGGTGGATGGAACTTCAGAGGACGTTTTCCAAACGCTTATATCTCTTGGTCCTTCAAGATCGGAGTAAGTTTTCTTAATCTCCCTTTAATCTTCTGGTAGTGAATCAGTTACCTTCAACCTTTCTTAATGGCCGCCCTGGTGGGACAATGATGTCTTACTTGTAAATGTAGTTGCCAGAGATGTGATCTTGGGACAGGTTTTACCATGACTAAGAATTTTCTTACCAAACAAATATGAGAATTTGCATTGCTAATGAAAATTGGTATGAGTATATACCTGGAAAATATGAAAGAGACTAATATAGGAGGTCTGTAGTCTTAACGTCACTCCCAAACTGGCAAAAACATTTGCTCTCGCTACAACTTGGAAAATTCTATGTACATAGTTTCTATTAGATGCAAGTGACTCATATATTGAGAAAAAAAAAAAAGAACTTTCAAGTTTTTCTATCTTCTATGATCCACTTGACTGTGTAAAACGATCACCTTCCAAAGTGATATTGTGGAATCCCAGATTAGAATGCCCTTGCAGTGGCGCCACTAAAGCAATCACTTAATGGTTGTGGCCATAAGATTTTGATAATAAATTGATGATAATGCTATCATCATTCCTTGTTAACCTTCCTGATACTGATCTTCTTCCTGGTTTTCAGTATGACTAATAGTACAATGCTTCCAAACATTTTCCAATAATTTACATTCAGATGTTAAGTCCATCTAGCCTTTTGTCTTCTCATTTGATAACGGTGTGACATATTGTTTGTCTTGCAGATGGGACTTCTGTTTCTTCAAGGGTAGTGTGATTGAGCATCTTGATGGTCATACCGACATTGTTCACAAGCTTTTGTATGGCGATTGGCTACCTTGGTCTGGTCGATACCTTCAATCTTGTAGTAGATGTCCCCATACCTTTGTTCCAGAACATATATTAGAATATAGGACCTGATATTCTTATTTTCTACTTTGCAGGGGAATGAAACAAAGAGATCTACTTTTGCGGCGTTATTGGAGAAGAGAGGATGATGGAACATATGGTGATAAACTTTTGGGTCAAATTTAAATGACAATATCACCTGTAATTCCATGAAATCAGAAAGTAACTTTACCATGGTTTACTCAATCGCAGTTATTCTGTACCACTCCGTGTTTCACAAGAGATGTCCACCTCAGAAGGGCTATGTTCGTGCGTGCCTTAAAAGTAATGTATGCTTAAAATTTGGAAATAAAGGCAAAATTGTCATAGTTGTTTTGCAGTTTCTTGTACCATTACATTATAACGGAAATATATGCAAAAAGAATTTTAACATTTAGTCGACTCCAAATAATTGGAACAAGGCTTTTTTCAGTTTGTATAATTCTAGTATCTGCTCTGATGTTATATTTTGACCTTGTGGTACACAAAAAAACTTCTTTGTTTTTGTGCTATTGCATGTATTGGGGTATGGGGTGTTTATGCATGCATGATTTTCTATGGCTTATGCTTTTTGGCATAGGCTGCTCCCAAGATCTTAGGTTGCATTCGTCATTGCTGCTGCTCTTGCAATTCTTATTATGAGATTACTCGACTTGCGTATAATCTAGTTATTGTGGTGTAATTTAGTTTTAGATTTGTAAGGACCCATGTTTTTGTTAGAGATATTACATAGTCTTAAGTTATTCCACAAATAAGATGACATCCTCTGCTCTTCTGGCAGGTGGAGGGTATGTCATATCTCCAGTGAATCGTGGGAAGCAATCAGTTGTAAAGCACATGCTTGCTATTGATTGGAAATCCTGGAAATCTTATCTACAGAAGTCTTCAGCTCAATCTATTACAATACGCATGCTAGGGAGACTTGCTGGTATGCTTCTTTTTAACACATTCATACTCTAATGCAATTATTCATGAATTCACTTGTTTTTATTCTAGAAATCTTCTTCGTGTAAAATCAGTAGTCATATTTATGTACCTGCAGCATTACGGGAGTTATTTAGAGCAAAAACAGGAGATTACTCATCCTCTGATTTTTCATCTGGTGAGTTGTTGAGGGATAGTAGATTACGTCAAAGTGACAAAAATATTAAGGTTGAAGTTCAAACAAGGGGTGGAATAGCTAAGGAAGATATGGAGGAAGAAGAAGTTGTTAAAACGCCTTCAGAATATGCGAGCCTTGTAGGACTGAATGATGCAGCANAGGATATGGAGGAAGAAGTTGTTAAAACGCCTTCAGAATATGCGAGCCTTGTAGGACTGAATGATGCNAAGATATGGAGGAAGAAGAAGTTGTTAAAACGCCTTCAGAATATGCGAGCCTTGTAGGACTGAATGATGCAGCAGATGAGTTCTTTGATGTCTCGGAACCATTGGATAATGAGCCATCAGAAGATGGTTGGCCTTCTGATTTGGGTCCAGAAATGTATTCTCAGGTACCTGCTAATCTTTCACGTTTGTCACATGTTTTCTTTTTTTTCTTTTTTTTTTTTTTGGGGGGGGCGCTGGGTGAGGCGGAGATATTGGTGGTTCAGGTTGGGAGCAGCTGCATGAATTACACCGCCCTAGGTTTGATTGCAATCAATTTTCATATAGAATAGAGAGAACTTTCATACTCTGTTGACTTAATGGGAATAATCTAGATGAGGCAAAAGTGCCTTGTTCAGAAATTTTATGGTATAAACTTTAAACAATTTAGCGACCATCCTTGCTTTTTAATGATTGATTGCATAGACTCTAGCTAGAGCTAGGAACTGTAGCTGAGGATATATTTATACACTGGAATTTATGCAAATTGGTAGTTGTGTCTTTATCCGGTTATGCATTGAATTGACTGAATGGTGGGGACCCTTCCTGAGAACTCGTACAAGCACATGCTAGTTTTTGTCCTTATGATTAGAGGTAGACAATCTGCAATCTGGACACATTAAGTAATTTTGAACAATTTAATTTTGCTGCCTATCTCACATTGCACATGATTCAGCTCACAAAACTATTCATAGGCTCATGGTTCTCTAGTTCCTTCACTTCCTTTAAAAAAACATAAAGAAAATAAGAAAATGCTAATTTGATTGGGCATTGAGTATCACAGGACATACATCATCCCAAGTTATCAAGTGCTGCTGGTTTTGTGAAAAAATTGCATGATCTTGCAGGTGAGTCCAATTGAGGTGATCAATTGAAAACTAATGGTTAATTTCTCCTGTTCCTGTTCTTATTTCATAAGATAGTTTCCAGTGGTTTCTTGGATCACAGAGGCTCAAGATCTTTGTATGCTGCAGTTCATAAGAGGGGTTATGTGGACTTACAAGAGATGGCAAGGGCAGACGGTCTCTCATGCAATTATGGAACCACTCTTCCAAAAGACCCAACTTGGAATTTGCCTTGTAGTTGGATAGCAGCGGACCCCTCTACATTTCTAATCCGTGGAAAGACTTATCTAGAAGACCATAAGAAGGTGCCCACCCATATTTTACTGAAGTTTCGAAACGAAGATGGATTATCCTTGTCCAAAGATATTGCAAAAGAAATTCATCGTAGTCGACTTGATTTTCAAAATGAAGTTTACAATCTTTTTCCAAGAAAATTGTACTGTCTATTGGAATATTTGACTAATCTCCCTTGGATTAATATAGTTAAAAGCTCGACTATAAATTTTGAGGAAACATATTACTGATATTGCCCAATGTGTGTTCTGTTCATACTATCCAGCAACAGAAAAGCGACAGATTCCAGTTGTTTGTTATGGGTTGGTCTTGCANTTGAGGAAACATATTACTGATATTGCCCAATGTGTGTTCTGTTCATAATATCCAGCAACAGAAAAGCGACAGATTCCAGTTGTTTGTTATGGGTTGGTCTTGCAATTCTCAAAGGCATTTTTCCGCTAACAATTGGATGAGAGTTGTGGGTTTCCTGTTTAGAAATTCAACATTGCATTCGATTTTTATCTCCTTAGCTCTCTATCTAACCCCCTAACCAAAGTTATTTTTTTCCTTTTCTTTTGTTTAGTTGGTTATTTGGTGCAAATGAACCTACATCACCTCCCTCTGTTGTGGCCAAATTTAGCAGTATGGTAAAACAACTGCTGTCAGTAGAGAAATGACTTGTTTTTATGCAATATATTATGAAAACTTGCATGCTGATACTTGAAACCTAGTTCTCTGTCCCAGACCCCACCACGACCACACAGGTGGATCCCAATCGAGGTCAGGCTTGTTGGTTTTCTGGTCTGGTGTGCCCTGCACTGTGATTTTCAAAGCCGTAGATTTGTGAGACTAAGGAAATCTATATTGAGCACGAGTAGAATATAGGTTATCTCTGAAGTGCTTCTGTCCATCCATGTGAAAAATTATCAAACTGTCGATTTTCAGATATGGTGATAGAGTTTCAGTTGCTAGTTGTTATTCAATTGCTTTTATCCTTTGTACTTCTTACCAGATTAAGGCAAAAGGTTCATTGATGCAAATGGTTGCTGCGGATTGGCTGCGATCTGACAAGCGAGAAGATGATCTTGGTGGCCGCCCTGGGAGCATAGTTCAGGTTTTCTTGATATTTCTCATAAATACGTTAATTGGGATTCTTGTGCCACTAGTTAAATCTTGTACAAGTTGACTCTTCTCATTCACTTGATAGTATACATGATTGAAATAAAGTTTAATAGCTTTGTTTTTCAGAAATATGCAGCAAAGGGCGGTCCAGAATTTTTCTTTATTGTGAACATACAGGTAAACTTAGTCTATGCTTCTTTTTTTGTTTTGGTTCATGCTTCCTATTTCTATGTATAGAAAAAAATCAATTTTTAACTTTGAATATTTCATTGAATTAGGTGCCAGGTTCCACAACATACAGTCTTGCCCTATATTACATGATGGGTACTCCTGTAGAAGACACACCCTTGCTAGAGAGCTTTATTGGAGGCGATGATGCACATAGAAATTCGAGGTTTAAGCTCATACCATACATATCTAAGGTTAGTAAAATTGGTTTGCTTGGACCTAAATTTTGTAACGAGGTCATATGTTTTTTTTTNTACCAGATTAAGGCAAAAGGTTCATTGATGCAAATGGTTGCTGCGGATTGGCTGCGATCTGACAAGCGAGAAGATGATCTTGGTGGCCGCCCTGGGAGCATAGTTCAGGTTTTCTTGATATTTCTCATAAATACGTTAATTGGGATTCTTGTGCCACTAGTTAAATCTTGTACAAGTTGACTCTTCTCATTCACTTGATAGTATACATGATTGAAATAAAGTTTAATAGCTTTGTTTTTCAGAAATATGCAGCAAAGGGCGGTCCAGAATTTTTCTTTATTGTGAACATACAGGTAAACTTAGTCTATGCTTCTTTTTTTGTTTTGGTTCATGCTTCCTATTTCTATGTATAGAAAAAAATCAATTTTTAACTTTGAATATTTCATTGAATTAGGTGCCAGGTTCCACAACATACAGTCTTGCCCTATATTACATGATGGGTACTCCTGTAGAAGACACACCCTTGCTAGAGAGCTTTATCGAAGGCGATGATGCACATAGAAATTCGAGGTTTAAGCTCATACCATACATATCTAAGGTTAGTAAAATTGGTTTGCTTGGACCTAAATTTTGTAACGAGGTCATATGTTTTTTTTTNATTGCTTTTATCCTTTGTACTTCTTACCAGATTAAGGCAAAAGGTTCATTGATGCAAATGGTTGCTGCGGATTGGCTGCGATCTGACAAGCGAGAAGATGATCTTGGTGGCCGCCCTGGGAGCATAGTTCAGGTTTTCTTGATATTTCTCATAAATACGTTAATTGGGATTCTTGTGCCACTAGTTAAATCTTGTACAAGTTGACTCTTCTCATTCACTTGATAGTATACATGATTGAAATAAAGTTTAATAGCTTTGTTTTTCAGAAATATGCAGCAAAGGGCGGTCCAGAATTTTTCTTTATTGTGAACATACAGGTAAACTTAGTCTATGCTTCTTTTTTTGTTTTGGTTCATGCTTCCTATTTCTATGTATAGAAAAAAATCAATTTTTAACTTTGAATATTTCATTGAATTAGGTGCCAGGTTCCACAACATACAGTCTTGCCCTATATTACATGATGGGTACTCCTGTAGAAGACACACCCTTGCTAGAGAGCTTTATCGAAGGCGATGATGCACATAGAAATTCGAGGTTTAAGCTCATACCATACATATCTAAGGTTAGTAAAATTGGTTTGCTTGGACCTAAATTTTGTAACGAGGTCATATGTTTTTTTTTTCCCTTTGTTGGCTGGAATATAAAAACAAATAATATACTCCCACTTTCAGAAATTCAAGGGAAAAGAAAGGAAACACTACTTTTATTTTGATTTATAAAGGCATCTTTTGATTATCACTTACTTCTTATTATGTGATCCTGAACCACTCTTCCCATTTGGATTTTTCATTTCTTTAGTAAGTAAATGATTTGGGAACTAGATATCATGTCCTAGTCAAGAGAAGAGGTGTTAGTCTTTAGATGTTAGTGGTTCTTTCTCCTCTAAATATTAGTTCTGTCTCGTTTTTGAAAACTGGCGAACCTTCAGCCTTTCCTCTGATAGTTTCAATTGGAATTTAGAAGGGAGGTCCAACCTTGGTCGAGGTTTATTTAGCCCACATATAATTTAGTTCCAATTGGACATCTGTCTAGAAGACCCAATAGTGGTCTTTGTAACACCCTTTGCTTCAATCTGAAAATATAATTCAAGAATAACACATTTTGTCTCGCAAACCTGCTATTAATATTTAAAAACCAATCTTGGCAAAATATATAACATAGTCCACTTTTATATAAAAAAAATACACAATTGCGGGCACACCGGCCCGTTACCATATTAATCATTTACACAAAAGTTACATAAGTACGAGCACATCGACTCATACTAGCAAAATATTCCAGTCCCAAAAATATTTTTTTAAAGTGTTGTTACACGCCAAAAATAACCACTCAAGTTATATACAAGCCAAAAGGAAAAAGAATAAAAATTGAGATGAGCCCCTTTTTTGACAACTTCCGACTAAACCTCTGGTTTCAGCAGTGAACTTCATGCTTGTGTTCAGATTACCTGAAAACATTTCAAATAAATTTTTTAGTGAGGATCCAACAACTTCCCATAAATAGAGCAGAAAATAACAAGATATACTAATTCATCGATAGAAATCTATTATTCATAATCCCGTAATTTTAACACGAGATCTTATCTCGTTGCCCTACAGCCTCACACAGAGATAACCATTTTGCCATTCAAGCAATGTACACCGCAAGATTATATTATCACATAGATACCATTCGTCACTCAGACAACCCAACACAATATTAGTTATATCTTTCGGACAACCCATAACACATCGTCAACTCTTATTCTCGTCACTTAGACAATTCAAACACAACTTATCTTAGTCACGAAGATGACTCATAACACTTAATTTATTTTT
Organism: Ilex paraguariensis; assembly: GCA_963454935.2. Lineage (NCBI taxonomy): Eukaryota > Viridiplantae > Streptophyta > Magnoliopsida > Aquifoliales > Aquifoliaceae > Ilex > Ilex paraguariensis. The sequence continues at coordinate 222,145 of CAUOFW020004347.1, read as the reverse complement.
AGTCATGTAGATAATTCATCCTAACAGTGAACTCGTCATTGAAATGACTCTACCACACAGGTAATTTACGTCACGTAGACATTCGTCGTTTAGACGTCCCAAACCATTTAGCTTTCCTTCTTCTCATCACTAAGACAACTCATATCAAACATTTAATTCCCATCATTTGGATGACTTACAATCACTTTATGTCCTCTTGTCACGAAGACAACTCAAAATCGAACACTTAGTTCCTATCACGTAGACAATTCAAAGTCAAACACTTAATTCCTGTCATGTAGACAACTCACAATCGAATACTTAGTTTTCGTGAATAATTCCTGTCATGTAGACAACTCATAATCGAATACATAGTTTCCGTCACGAAGACGACTCATATGCAACAATTATTTTTCATAATATCTATGTCGTCGTAAGGACGAATCATGTTCACAAGTTTACCAACTGCGCACTCAAATTACATCACCACCACTCCCCACCCCACCACCACCTGCACCACTACCACCAGCGCTCCACCATCACCACCACCTCTTCCACCACCCCACCACCACCCCCACGACCATCATCACCAACCCACCACCGCCAGTCCCACCACCCCTACCCTCACTGCTCCACCATTACCATCGCCATCTACCACTGATTCCTACCATTATCGTCCACTGTCACCACCCATCATCATCATTATGTTATTCTTATATATATTTATCACCATTACCATCATCATCCCACTAATACCGTCGCCCACCGTCAGCACCCACCACTACCATTGTTGTCCACCATCACTCATTACCACAACCCACCAACACCCCGTCGTCACCCACCATCACTACCAACCACTGTTACCCATCCCCACCACACCTACCACCACCACCAGTCATCGCTTACTACTGCAGCCACCCACTGTTACCTAACCCCACCACACCTACCACCACCACCACCCGTCATCGCCCATCACTACAGCCACCTACTGTCACTTACCCCCACCATACTTACCACCGCCGTCATTCGCCATCACCCATCACACTATTGCCTAAAAACACCCATCGTCATCCACCAACACCATCGTCACCGCCAACAACCACAATCGTCGTCCCACCACCACCACTGCCAACCATCATCACTATCGTCCACCACTACCCACACCCACCACCACCACCACCACTGCTGTCACCCACGGCTGTCACTACCATTATCGTCACCCAAAATCCACCACCACTGCTGTCACCCACGGTTGCCACTACCATCATCGTCACCCAAAATCCACAACCACCACCACCATCATTGTCACCCAAAATCCACCACCATCACAATTGTTACTCCCGTCTGTCACCACCACCACCATTGTCATCACCCACCACAACCATTACTGTCTCCCCCCATCACCACTGTCGCCTACCACCACTAACACTGCTCACCCCCATTACAATCTGTACTTAAATTTATTTATCTCTCTTTTATGTTTATGATTTGATTTTGGGTGTGAATACAAATATATTTATTGTTGACTTTTTTTTATTACTCAGTGCCTTCAGGCACGAGAAATAACTAGTATATATATACCATATATTTTGAAATACCAAATATGTACATATAATATACACCACCAATATCTATTTATACCTACATGTATAAATATGTATTGTGCTATGTATATATGCACTGGGGCGGCTCAATAGAGTTATTAAAAAAGCTTGGACTTTAGGCTCCATTTTTAAAGAAAACCCAAAATTTTTAGATCTCAGAAATAGTCCATATAAAAAAATTAAATTCATAAATATTTTAAGCCCTACAAAGAGGCCTTATAAAAACACAAGTTCAATCAAAAAAAATTTAAGGTCTCACTTTAAGGAAGACCCCATAATTTATAGGTGTGGAGTAATAGTCCAAACAAAAAATTTAAATTCATGCCCAAACAAAAAATTTTAACTTAAGTAGATTGGCACTATTAATTCAACCGTGAAATTAAATGCCATAAAATTAATTTTTTTAAATAAAGAAAAAAAAAATTAACTGTAAAACTAAAGCTACTAAAAAATCTAGTTTTAACCCCCAAAAAAGTGAAGTACCATCATAATTTTTCAATTATTCTTTCTCTCTTACCATTAAGTTTTTTTTTTTTGGATCAAGGAAATGGGGGAGAGAACGATCTACTGATCCCTTCTAGGCATGATCATAAGGGTCTCTCCCAATGTGAAATTCGGTTAGCCATAGCAACAGACTCCTTGGGAGTAGTCCGTCACCACACCACCACCACCAAATCCTAAGTAGCAAGACATGGGGATCTCGTGAATCAAACTCTATTTGATAACCACTTGAGAGTCAAGGACTCTGAAACGGGCATGTCTTACCACTAGACTACCAGCTTTGGTGGTACCATTAAGTTCAAATATAGTAACAAAACTTGAATATAAAATTTTAATTAATATTTTTGCATTTAAAAAAATTAAAAATTAAATTTATTATTAATATTAAAAATAAAAAAACCTCATTTATCGTTTCCACTTTAAGCCCCTATGCACATGTATATATCCAAATTGGTAGTAACCTCTTAATTTATATTGCTAACTTTTATTCCACTTCTTATATACACTAACATATATATTTGTAGTAATATGTTAATATCACATGTTTGCTGGCCACTTAATTTTACATGGACTAACATGTATAAAATAATAAAATCATGTCACACGCAAACATCCTCTTTTAATTTTTTTCACATTCAATCAATGTTTCTTATTAATTAATAGTTACCTATCATACAAATTCATATCACATGCGAGCATGCTTGTAATAAATATTTGATATGATCGTTATACGTGTTCTACAGTCTTAGCCTGGACCTCTGGAACTGCAAACCATTGAACCATGTTTCCCTTCATTTCTGTAGTTTCTTACACCTTTTGGATTAGAGTGTTGCCTTAGTGAGCATTTGTTGCCATTGTTCATNCGGGTCTTACAGTCTTAGCCTGGACCTCTGGAACTGCAAACCATTGAACCATGTTTCCCTTCATTTCTGTAGTTTCTTACACCTTTTGGATTAGAGTGTTGCCTTAGTGAGCATTTGTTGCCATTGTTCATGTGATACCTCAGGACATGGAATCCTTACATGCAATTTCTTTCAGTGGCTTTTGTAACATGGGAGAGAATCAAGATTTTGTGGCAGGCTGCATCTACAGCTGAGGTGTTGGTTGTTTTGGATGGTAAGGAATCATAGATTGTTTGACTACGAGGAGTCTTCTTGTAAGGATATATGGGAAAAATTGAGCTCTAGGCTTCACTTTGGGTTTTTGTAACAAAAGAGTTCACAGGTGTTGAGGCATCTGGCTGCTCAAGGATCACTCAGGGATTAATGTTCTTAGGTTCTCCAAACCATTTGTAATGCCTGTGCAATTAAAGATAGGATCTGAGTTCCATTTTGACGTCTCATGGAACCACCTGCCTTAAACCTGCAGTAATTTTTAATCTAGAATGATTCAGACCTTTAGTAATAAGCTGGGATGGATTTTGTTCTGTTGGACTCTGGATTTCTAATCACATTCTGAATTGTTTTTGGGGTTTTATGTGACTTTTAGAGGTGTAGATAAGAGGGATGTCTCAGTGCCAGTTGAGAGCAGACTGTTGGGCTAAATAGGGGGGACACCCTCCTTCGTTTAAGGGGTCATTTATTTGGCTTGAGGGTGAGTTGTGATTTTGGCTACGTTTTTTTGTGGTTGGGTTTCTAGTTTCTATTTGGTGGGTTGTCTTTGTATTCCTTCCTTGTTTTCATTGTGAATTTGAATAAATTCTACCTTATTATTGAGAAGCTGCTCCTGCTTAAGGAAAGAGAAATAAATAATTTTATGATCATTCAATGTCTTTCATCGATAGACAAGTAAGTTGTTGTACTGGCCCTTTAACATTTTCTTTTTTTGATGGGAAACAACATTTTATTGATAATTAAGGGAAATATTACAAAAAGACTACATCAAGTGTGGACAAGAGGGGTCCAACACAAGATTGGCCCTCCTTAATTGACTGTTTGTTTTCTCAGGGGTCATGGATTGTCAAGCAGAGTGTTGGAAAGAAAGCATGCCTTGTGGGTCAAGCACTCGAAATCAATTATTTCCGTGGGAAAAACTACTTGGAGGTAAGTACACGAGTAACTGTAAATTAGAAGGAAGACAAAGTTTCTACTTTTACTTGCATGTTTGCTACTCAGATACTGGCTATGGGTTTATCCCCTTGCACATGCATTGGTCAAAAAAGCAAGAGGGGGAGGGGTGTCCTTATATAAATTATCTTTAGCAGTATAATTCTATATTAGTCTTCATCATAGAGAGTGCCGCCGCAATAAGACTTGAGGCCTATAGTGTTTGTGTTTAGAATGGTCCCTAAAACTCTTTTTTTGGATTGGATTACTTTATTTTTTGTATTTTTGAAGTTCTCACATCGAAATTTGTTGTTTTTAGTATGTATATTTTAGTTAGAAAATTACTTGCAGAACAAACACCTTATATGAATGTTTATATTAAAATTAAAAAAAAATAAATTATAGAGTTCTAGAAAATAAAATTGGGTAAATAAGCCGGAGTCATAGAACTCAAAATAAAATTGAGAGTAGGGTCGCGTATTTTCTTGTAAAAGAATATTGTGCGATTTTCTTTTTGAATTTATTATAAATTTGCATATAAAATTAATTTGTATTTTTGAGACGGAGAAAAACAAAAAAAAGCGAGAAAAAATGCATGAGATATGAAATATAAAGGGGACAAAAGACTTATTAAAGAGAGGAAAAAAACCATGCCATGGTAAGGATACCCATCTTCTTTTATAATGAGCAATAATATCCCAGTACTACAACTGACAGCCTTTTGCAAGAAAGAATTTGACCCTAGGCGAGTGGGGGCACTAGGCAAACGCTGCCAGGGTTTGAGTTGACACTGACCATGAAAAATATAAAATACTAGACTGTCCTTGTTCATAAGATTAATACATAATTACACTGGTGCCTTGATCTGATGCATTGATTGGCAACAGAATAAATTGGAGCGCCTCTATTTAGAAAGAGCTGTCAGATATACTGTGTTGAATTTTTAACATGCATACATAGCATGAGAATTAATCCTATTTCATAATTCATTAAGTATGAAATATTCAATTTTGATTTCAGCTTGGGATTGATATTGGTTCGTCAACGGTTGCAAGGGGTGTGGTCAGCCTCGTTCTTGGTTACCTGAACAACCTAGTCATTGAAATGGCATTTCTTATACAGGTAAATCAGCTATATCATAGTATTTTCTTATACAGGGAAATCAGTTACATCAAATTATTTTTGACAGAAAGTTCTTCAATTCTTTATTTTGTATCCCTTGTGCATAAATTGTCTGAAAATGGCAAAGGCTTGATAATTTCACCATGAATTATCTTTAGTTAAAAATGAAAAGCAAAAGCTAATATACCTGTTGGTAACGTTTTTTAAGTAATTTTTTAAAAGCAGAAAAAAAAAACAGTTTTATCCAGAAAGTAAAAGCATGTTTAGTTGATATTTTGCATTGATGATCTGTATGCATTTTACTATACTAAGATTGACTAGTGTACATGCATATATATATATATAATATAGAGATGCTTCAGATTAGAGAAAGTGACCAAGTTCGAACAAGAAGATATGTGGACACATTTTACTATACGAAGATACACTAGCGTACATGCATATATGTATAATATAGAGATGCTTAAGATTAGAGAAAGAGACCAAGTTCAAACAAGAAGAAATTAAAAAAAAAAAAAAANGTTGTGATTTTGGCTACGTTTTTTTGTGGTTGGGTTTCTAGTTTCTATTTGGTGGGTTGTCTTTGTATTCCTTCCTTGTTTTCATTGTGAATTTGAATAAATTCTACCTTATTATTGAGAAGCTGCTCCTGCTTAAGGAAAGAGAAATAAATAATTTTATGATCATTCAATGTCTTTCATCGATAGACAAGTAAGTTGTTGTACTGGCCCTTTAACATTTTCTTTTTTTGATGGGAAACAACATTTTATTGATAATTAAGGGAAATATTACAAAAAGACTACATCAAGTGTGGACAAGAGGGGTCCAACACAAGATTGGCCCTCCTTNACTTTTCTTTTTTTGATGGGAAACAACATTTTATTGATAATTAAGGGAAATATTATAAAAAGACTACATCAAGTGTGGACAAGAGGGGTCCAACACAAGATTGGCCCTCCTTAATTGACTGTTTGTTTTCTCAGGGGTCATGGATTGTCAAGCAGAGTGTTGGAAAGAAAGCATGCCTTGTGGGTCAAGCACTCGAAATCAATTATTTCCGTGGGAAAAACTACTTGGAGGTAAGTACACGAGTAACTGTAAATTAGAAGGAAGACAAAGTTTCTACTTTTACTTGCATGTTTGCTACTCAGATACTGGCTATGGGTTTATCCCCTTGCACATGCATTGGTCAAAAAAGCAAGAGGGGGAGGGGTGTCCTTATATAAATTATCTTTAGCAGTATAATTCTATATTAGTCTTCATCATAGAGAGTGCCGCCGCAATAAGACTTGAGGCCTATAGTGTTTGTGTTTAGAATGGTCCCTAAAACTCTTTTTTTGGATTGGATTACTTTATTTTTTGTATTTTTGAAGTTCTCACATCGAAATTTGTTGTTTTTAGTATGTATATTTTAGTTAGAAAATTACTTGCAGAACAAACACCTTATATGAATGTTTATATTAAAATTAAAAAAAAATAAATTATAGAGTTCTAGAAAATAAAATTGGGTAAATAAGCCGGAGTCATAGAACTCAAAATAAAATTGAGAGTAGGGTCGCGTATTTTCTTGTAAAAGAATATTGTGCGATTTTCTTTTTGAATTTATTATAAATTTGCATATAAAATTAATTTGTATTTTTGAGACGGAGAAAAACAAAAAAAAGCGAGAAAAAATGCATGAGATATGAAATATAAAGGGGACAAAAGACTTATTAAAGAGAGGAAAAAAACCATGCCATGGTAAGGATACCCATCTTCTTTTATAATGAGCAATAATATCCCAGTACTACAACTGACAGCCTTTTGCAAGAAAGAATTTGACCCTAGGCGAGTGGGGGCACTAGGCAAACGCTGCCAGGGTTTGAGTTGACACTGACCATGAAAAATATAAAATACTAGACTGTCCTTGTTCATAAGATTAATACATAATTACACTGGTGCCTTGATCTGATGCATTGATTGGCAACAGAATAAATTGGAGCGCCTCTATTTAGAAAGAGCTGTCAGATATACTGTGTTGAATTTTTAACATGCATACATAGCATGAGAATTAATCCTATTTCATAATTCATTAAGTATGAAATATTCAATTTTGATTTCAGCTTGGGATTGATATTGGTTCGTCAACGGTTGCAAGGGGTGTGGTCAGCCTCGTTCTTGGTTACCTGAACAACCTAGTCATTGAAATGGCATTTCTTATACAGGTAAATCAGCTATATCATAGTATTTTCTTATACAGGGAAATCAGTTACATCAAATTATTTTTGACAGAAAGTTCTTCAATTCTTTATTTTGTATCCCTTGTGCATAAATTGTCTGAAAATGGCAAAGGCTTGATAATTTCACCATGAATTATCTTTAGTTAAAAATGAAAAGCAAAAGCTAATATACCTGTTGGTAACGTTTTTTAAGTAATTTTTTAAAAGCAGAAAAAAAAAACAGTTTTATCCAGAAAGTAAAAGCATGTTTAGTTGATATTTTGCATTGATGATCTGTATGCATTTTACTATACTAAGATTGACTAGTGTACATGCATATATATATATATAATATAGAGATGCTTCAGATTAGAGAAAGTGACCAAGTTCGAACAAGAAGATATGTGGACACATTTTACTATACGAAGATACACTGGCGTACATGCATATATGTATAATATAGAGATGCTTAAGATTAGAGAAAGAGACCAAGTTCAAACAAGAAGAAATTAAAAAAAAAAAAAAAAAAATGTAAGAACAAATATTACTTACAATAGTACTTAATAAAATCCAAAAAAAAAATTTAAACAAAAGTGTTTTCAATTGGTATTGGAGGGCAAATTTTTATTTTTTAGTTTTGTTGGTGCAGGCTAACACAACAGAGGAGCTCCCAGAATGTCTTCTTGGAACCTGTCGTCTTAATCATCTGGATGCTTCAAAATCGATTTTGGTGCAACCTTGATTCTGAAGTCAGTAGGGATGGTGGTTATTGAGTTGGACATCAAACACAAGTGGGTGAAGGTGAACAAATAGGCTGAAATGTATTGCATTGCGATCTTTAGGAAGAGAACTCCTTTGTAAATACCAATGATGATCTTTATAGCAGGAGCTCATTCTTTGGAATTCAGGTCTTTGTAGCTGGAGCTCACTCTTTGGAATGCATATAAATTCAATTTAACTCAACTTAATTTTTATTCAAACTGTTTGAGATTTAATTGAGTTGTGTTTAATGTATATTTGTTACAATCGGGCTCAATCTTTAAGATTGTGTTGGTAACTGATGCTAGCGTAAAATTGGTCAAATCTTATCAATTTGAATTATACATTATTGTGATAACTACGAACGCAATGCAGCATGGCACTNTTAATTGACTGTTTGTTTTCTCAGGGGTCATGGATTGTCAAGCAGAGTGTTGGAAAGAAAGCATGCCTTGTGGGTCAAGCACTCGAAATCAATTATTTCCGTGGGAAAAACTACTTGGAGGTAAGTACACGAGTAACTGTAAATTAGAAGGAAGACAAAGTTTCTACTTTTACTTGCATGTTTGCTACTCAGATACTGGCTATGGGTTTATCCCCTTGCACATGCATTGGTCAAAAAAGCAAGAGGGGGAGGGGTGTCCTTATATAAATTATCTTTAGCAGTATAATTCTATATTAGTCTTCATCATAGAGAGTGCCGCCGCAATAAGACTTGAGGCCTATAGTGTTTGTGTTTAGAATGGTCCCTAAAACTCTTTTTTTGGATTGGATTACTTTATTTTTTGTATTTTTGAAGTTCTCACATCGAAATTTGTTGTTTTTAGTATGTATATTTTAGTTAGAAAATTACTTGCAGAACAAACACCTTATATGAATGTTTATATTAAAATTAAAAAAAAATAAATTATAGAGTTCTAGAAAATAAAATTGGGTAAATAAGCCGGAGTCATAGAACTCAAAATAAAATTGAGAGTAGGGTCGCGTATTTTCTTGTAAAAGAATATTGTGCGATTTTCTTTTTGAATTTATTATAAATTTGCATATAAAATTAATTTGTATTTTTGAGACGGAGAAAAACAAAAAAAAGCGAGAAAAAATGCATGAGATATGAAATATAAAGGGGACAAAAGACTTATTAAAGAGAGGAAAAAAACCATGCCATGGTAAGGATACCCATCTTCTTTTATAATGAGCAATAATATCCCAGTACTACAACTGACAGCCTTTTGCAAGAAAGAATTTGACCCTAGGCGAGTGGGGGCACTAGGCAAACGCTGCCAGGGTTTGAGTTGACACTGACCATGAAAAATATAAAATACTAGACTGTCCTTGTTCATAAGATTAATACATAATTACACTGGTGCCTTGATCTGATGCATTGATTGGCAACAGAATAAATTGGAGCGCCTCTATTTAGAAAGAGCTGTCAGATATACTGTGTTGAATTTTTAACATGCATACATAGCATGAGAATTAATCCTATTTCATAATTCATTAAGTATGAAATATTCAATTTTGATTTCAGCTTGGGATTGATATTGGTTCGTCAACGGTTGCAAGGGGTGTGGTCAGCCTCGTTCTTGGTTACCTGAACAACCTAGTCATTGAAATGGCATTTCTTATACAGGTAAATCAGCTATATCATAGTATTTTCTTATACAGGGAAATCAGTTACATCAAATTATTTTTGACAGAAAGTTCTTCAATTCTTTATTTTGTATCCCTTGTGCATAAATTGTCTGAAAATGGCAAAGGCTTGATAATTTCACCATGAATTATCTTTAGTTAAAAATGAAAAGCAAAAGCTAATATACCTGTTGGTAACGTTTTTTAAGTAATTTTTTAAAAGCAGAAAAAAAAAACAGTTTTATCCAGAAAGTAAAAGCATGTTTAGTTGATATTTTGCATTGATGATCTGTATGCATTTTACTATACTAAGATTGACTAGTGTACATGCATATATATATATATAATATAGAGATGCTTCAGATTAGAGAAAGTGACCAAGTTCGAACAAGAAGATATGTGGACACATTTTACTATACGAAGATACACTGGCGTACATGCATATATGTATAATATAGAGATGCTTAAGATTAGAGAAAGAGACCAAGTTCAAACAAGAAGAAATTAAAAAAAAAAAAAAAAAAATGTAAGAACAAATATTACTTACAATAGTACTTAATAAAATCCAAAAAAAAAATTTAAACAAAAGTGTTTTCAATTGGTATTGGAGGGCAAATTTTTATTTTTTAGTTTTGTTGGTGCAGGCTAACACAACAGAGGAGCTCCCAGAATGTCTTCTTGGAACCTGTCGTCTTAATCATCTGGATGCTTCAAAATCGATTTTGGTGCAACCTTGATTCTGAAGTCAGTAGGGATGGTGGTTATTGAGTTGGACATCAAACACAAGTGGGTGAAGGTGAACAAATAGGCTGAAATGTATTGCATTGCGATCTTTAGGAAGAGAACTCCTTTGTAAATACCAATGATGATCTTTATAGCAGGAGCTCATTCTTTGGAATTCAGGTCTTTGTAGCTGGAGCTCACTCTTTGGAATGCATATAAATTCAATTTAACTCAACTTAATTTTTATTCAAACTGTTTGAGATTTAATTGAGTTGTGTTTAATGTATATTTGTTACAATCGGGCTCAATCTTTAAGATTGTGTTGGTAACTGATGCTAGCGTAAAATTGGTCAAATCTTATCAATTTGAATTATACATTATTGTGATAACTACGAACGCAATGCAGCATGGCACTGACTATCCGCTGAATCTAGAAGATATGTTGTGACAAATGATTTATCCCTTATAAATTTTATAGTCTTATCGTAGATGACCTGTCTTTGATCGGATTGAGAACAAAAATTNCCAGACTGTCCGCTGAATCTAGAAGATATGTTGTGACAAATGATTTATATCTTATGAATTTTATAGTCTTATCGTAGATGACCTGTCTTTGATCGGATTGAGAACAAAAATTNAAATTATCTTTAGCAGTATAATTCTATATTAGTCTTCATCATAGAGAGTGCCGCCGCAATAAGACTTGAGGCCTATAGTGTTTGTGTTTAGAATGGTCCCTAAAACTCTTTTTTTGGATTGGATTACTTTATTTTTTGTATTTTTGAAGTTCTCACATCGAAATTTGTTGTTTTTANTTGATAAGGTAAGCTAACTTTGATTTATCTTATCACAATACGAAAAAAAAATGTTACCATCAAGATGATATTGAATTAAAGATATATCAAACAATTATTCTAGGTCAAAGTTTAAAGAGTGAAATTTATTTCAAATTAGGCATGTGTACACAATTCACACCAACTTTAGAATTGAATTAATTGTTATATATAGGACAAGCACCCAAATTTATTGTGGATCGTAAATTTTGTCGAGACTTATTTATTGTCACGTGTTTTGAAAATAATGAAGTGAAGAAAAATACAACTTTTATACGTATCATATTCTGATAGATGAAAAATAAAAAATATAATATTAAAAAATTATTTTTAAGATAGATAATGGGTAAACTTTTAAATAAATAATACAATTGAATATTGTCTCAGTTTAATCACAATATTTTTACTTGAAAATTGATATTTTGATTTATTTTGAAGATTTAATCTAGCAGTTACAAACTCTTGAATTAAAAGTAAATTCTATTTAATATTAAAATTTATAACAAATTTAATTATCATATTGAATTAAATCTCTAATTAAGCCTCTAAATTAAGTTACTATGACATTGCTCTTNTATATATAGGACAAGCACCCAAATTTATTGTGGATTGTAAATTTTGTCGAGACTTATTTATTGTCATGTGTTTTGAAAATAATGAAGTGAAGAAAAATACAACTTTTACACGTATCATATTCTGATAGATGAAAAATAAAAAATATGATATTAAAAAATTATTTTTAAAATAGATAATGGGTAAACTTTTAAATAAATAATACAATTGAATATTGTCTTAGTTTAATCACAAGATTTTTACTTGAAAATTGATATTTTGATTTATTTTGAAGATTTAATCTAGCAGTTACAACTCTTGAATTAAAAGTAAATTCTATTTAATATTAAAATTTATAACAAATTTAATTATCGTATTGAATTAAATCTCTAATTAAGCCTCTAAATTAAGTTACTATGACATTGCTCTTTTTTATTTGGATTCAAATTTACAAAAACCCAACAAAAGAACCGATTACTTGTAGGCTGCCACCACTTGGATCATCTTCCACTATTACTTGTAGGCTGCCACCACTTGGATCATCTTCCACTATTAATTAAGTCTTTTACTCGGATTTAAATATAAGTAAAAATTAGTTTAAAAGAAAAAAACTCTAGTCATTTACTGAAGCTCACATTAAATGAAAATGACTCAGCTTTTTACTAAAATCTTTAATGAGATTTTATTTTCTTTTAAAGATCTAATAGTCATGTTTCGTCGTTATTCAAATTTAATTTTTTTTTAATTTAAATTTGAATTTATTAAATTTAATTTGTTATTCAAATTATTAAAGTTGACCTAACACGAAGTGGTGGGATCCACTCACACTTGTNGGATTCAAATTTACAAAAACCCAACAAAAGAACCGATTACTTGTAGGCTGCCACCACTTGGATCATCTTCCACTATTACTTGTAGGCTGCCACCACTTGGATCATCTTCCACTATTAATTAAGTCTTTTACTCGGATTTAAATATAAGTAAAAATTAGTTTAAAAGAAAAAAACTCTAGTCATTTACTGAAGCTCACATTAAATGAAAATGACTCAGCTTTTTACTAAAATCTTTAATGAGATTTTATTTTCTTTTAAAGATCTAATAGTCATGTTTCGTTGTTATTCAAATTTAATTTTTTTTTAATTTAAATTTGAATTTATTAAATTTAATTTGTTATTCAAATTATTAAAGTTGACCTAACACGAAGTGGTGGGATCCACTCACACTTGTCTGCAACCCTGCCTCTCCAACGACTCGGAAAGGCCCCTGGCGTCCAAAAACAAACACCTAAATTGGTCGATAAACTATCCTTTGATAAAAGTCTTACATTAGTCCAAGGTTCCTTCAGATCATATAAATTTCGCTGCCTTATTTAGTACACGGATTGGTGAGAGAGAGAGAGAGAGAGCTGGGATTTGGATTTTCCCGGAAAATTTTGCAAGTTTATGTGATCGGGCGAGAACGTGTGGGAAAATCATCGGTGTCGTGTCTGACCCCGAGGAGGGGGTGGAGGGTGAGTTGTGTACTGTGGACCCACCCTCTCAAATGGTGAGCTTTGTCTGGTAGAGTCCCAACACGATTTGAGGGAATTTATGAGCACGAGATTCCCATTTTCTATACAGGTGAGTTAGGCCATTGTCGGTCTTTTTGAGTTTTGACACACACCCATTTGTTTGTATTGACATGTTCGATTCTCTCCTCTTTCCCTGTCTGCACTCTGCAGCATAATTAGGGTTTTCTCGGTATGTTTCGTAACGAGAGAAACATTTCTGGTCTGTCAGAATTGCCCCTTTTCCATTTCTGGTCTGTCAAACTACAGAAAGTTGTCGATTTTTCTTATTATTTGATAAATATTTTATTGTTAAGGTGGAGGTTGAGGTTTGTTTGTTTTGGTTTAATTAATTTTGTTGAAAATTGTTGAGGAATTTTTTTTTTATGGAAACAGTTGATTGGAAGTGGTTTGATTGGGAATGAGGTGTTCAAGTCGTGCTCTTAAGTTCGCCGTATTGCTGTTGCTTCTTCTGTTTGGTATGTATTATTAGCACCCAACAATTTCCTTTATTGTTCTGGTTTAATGGCTGATTGGAAGTTTTTAAACACACACACACACATATACATATATGTACAAGATTTTTTTTTTTCTTCTTAAAGTTGTCATTGAACTAACCGAGGAAGCATATTTAATTCTTCTATGGCCTCATCAATGCAAAATCCAGCAAAATAGGGAAGTGTCATGTCAAAGATTTCTTTTTTTGAAAATGGTTCTTATATATATCTACATGCACACACAAAGGCTACAAGGTGATTATATTCTTCCCTTTGCTCAGTTTTGTGAAAACAACGATCAACTTGTACATTTTAAGAAAACATCTAGGGTTCCTTCTATGACAGGATCTTACTCTTCTTTTGGGTTTGAAAAAAGACACGTTCTATTCTATCTGGTAGAGTCAACAAAATGGAGTTCCTTTTTCGTAACTCCTGCCATTTTTCTTTCCTTAGACATTTTTGGGTTTGAAACTGGAATCAAATATATCCGTTTTCTGTCTATACTAATCAGGATGTTGTCTCTGCCTATCTGGTGTTCCTATATTTTAGTACAATTTCTCTATGATTTTGGCTCGATGGTTTCCATATGAGCTTCATAGATAGAGTGAAACCAACTTAGTTATAAACATAGAGCGACACCTTACTAACAGATAGTGGATTTTTCTGCATATACTTGGGGGTTGTTTGGTAATGTTTTTATTTCCGCGTTTTCAAAAATATAAAAAACAGAGACAATTTAAAAAATAAAAAATAGAGACAATTTTTGTTTTATTTTGTGGTAAACACTGAAAACAAAAACATGTTTGGAAGTCATTTGTGTTTATCAAATAACAAAAATAAAAACAAAAAATATATTTAATAACCACTTCAAGTATATCCTTAATATTAGCTTTATAATAATCATTCACTAACAATTAAGTGTTGTGAAAAGTGAACCTAGGCGTGAAGCGAAGCGAAGAGAGTCTTGGTCGCCTTGAACATCTCAAGCAAAGAGAGGTTAAGTAAAACGAGAAAAAAACGAGCTTAAGTGACGAAGCGAAGAAGTGAGTTAGGCGAGAAAAGCGATCTCCTGACTTTAGTTTTTTTTTCTCCTCCTCCCTTATCTGTTCCTCCTTCCTTAACATTAACCAAACCCTATCAAAGATAATGTTATATGTGTATATGTATAAAATAAATTGATTGATTCATCTAACAGTAACATATGACAATATGTCTTGTTATGATTAGATGATGTTGAATACTCTGTTTTGTTGTGAATGCTTTTGTTAATCAATTTATTTAGTTAATCAAATTGATTAATCAATTTGTTATATGTTCTATTTGATTAATCAATTTGTGAGTACTCTGTTTAGTGGTGATATTAATCAATCATAGTAGAAGTCAAACCTACATTTTCTAGTTTTACATTTAGATGCCGTGATTGTGCCAATTGATTATTTTTAGAATGTAGTAATGTTCAATATTTAATATCTTGTCTATTTAAAATATGTTAATTTTTATTATTTTGGTTGTATTTAAATATTTTGTATTTGTAAAAGTAAAACTTAAATATTAGAAGTAATCAAAGTATCAAACTAAAATATGTGCTTATTTTTTATATTATTTGCTTTACTTCGATGAAGCGCTCGCTTCGCTTGTCGCTTTTCGCCTAGGCCCTCAGGAGATCGGTTCGCTTTATGCCTTAAATAACACTCTTACAATTCTATATTACATATAAATTTCAACCCAACAATTCTATAGGAATTTCAACCCAACAATTCTATATAACATAGAACCATTCACTGGCCATTTTTTTTTTTTCAGAAGAAAAAATTTTATTTCAAAAGTTGGTCAATTACAAGAATCAACAGAGAAACACAATCAGTCAATTTCATCACAATACAACAAAATCAATTCTCCCAGCTAAACCAAAAAAAGCTATACAGTATACCCATCTTCACTCTTCCTCTTTACAAACCAGCCAAAATGCAGTAGAAGCTCCAAATCAGACTGCAATAGCAAACAATACTGCACATCAAATTGCAGTAGAAAGCCATACAGCCCAACCCTTATCATAAAAAACACCACATTTTTCACAACCATTCACTAACCATTCAACCCAACATATATTCAACACTCACACACAACACACACACTCACACATAGAACTAGCACACAGTCAAACACATTGACACACAACTAAGGATCAAAATATCGTTTCGAAACGGTTGAAACGTTTCCGTTTCCAAGGAGACTGAAATGAAACAGTGATGAAATCGAAATTCTGATATTTCGAGGTATTCCATAATGTTTTTAAATGTATTATAATATTTTAATGCATTTGCACAATTGTTTTAAAATGTTTTAGAAAAATAATTCTTAAATTTTTTATTTTTTTCATTATATTTCTGAAACGGGTCGAAACGTTTCTGTTTGTTTGCTAGGTGATCGAAACAATACACCTAAACGATATTTTAATCTTTGCACACAACACACACTTAACACACACACACCTCAACACAAAACGCACACTCAGCAGTCATCACACATACACAGAACACACACTCACACAACAACTTGAGCAGGAACAGGTTTCCACAGACACTTAGGTGGTGTTTTACACAAAGATTCACATAAATTTCAGCATATGGAAATCAAATATGCAAATTCATAGCCATAATTGCAAATTCATTAGACATACTTAAAAAATCAAATATGCAAATTCATACCCATGATTGCAGATTCATAGCCATACCCAAAATTAAACACACACACATATGAGGTTGTTGCTTTCAATGGTTTGACAGAGGCGAGACACAGACAAATCGACAGAGGCAAGAGAGAGACTCACACACACACACCCCCCCTTACAAATCAACACACCTGTACCCATAAATCGATACACGTCCACACCCACAAATAGACACACACACAGAGACACATGCACACAAAATTTAACTCAAATCTAACAAAGAAACAAGTGAGAGAGTGACAGAGACAGACCTTCGGGTCTTTGTTGCACAGATAGAGGCGAGAGAGCCCTCTGGTCTTCGTTGCAGAGAGAGAGAGGTGAGAGAGGGCTTCAACCTTCGTTGTTCCGACAAAGGCGAGTCTCGTTGCACAAACAGAGAAGTGAGAGAGAGAGAGAGAATGACGATGTAGAAAAAGGCACCGTTCTTCGGCTACAGAGAAGAGAGAGAGAGGCATCATTCTTCGGTTACAGAGGATTATTATACTTCAACGAAAAAAATATGTGTTTTGTTGCTAAGAAGACTCGAAGTCTGGATCTCATTAACTCCTCCCCAACTCCGCGCGCTTGTTTCTGCTTACTTTATTTCTTGGAACATCTTTTTTTTGTTTCTTGTTTTTGTGCCTTGCCTTTAAAACAACTTATCTTATATAAAATAGAAACACAAAACCAAGCACGCATGTTTTTATTTTTATTTTTTGCAAAAAGTGAAAACAAAAACAAAAAACACGAAACAAAAATACCAACCAAATGCACCCTTAGTTCTTTTGTTTCGTTGACAATAGTTAATTCTTTTTGTTGTTTCCCAGTTTCTACCACAGAAAATGCATCTCCTGCTGAAGATGATTTTGAGCAGTGCAATAATACTGTCAAGAAGTGGGCATCTTCTTCCCTTGATGTAGAAGTAAAAGAAGACAAACATATACTGGGGGACTTACTGTTTTTCCTTCATGTTCCAAGAACTGGAGGGCGGACATACTTCCATTGGTAAATTTCACGGATACGAAGCAGTGATCACTTTTTTATCTTTCCCATTTGACTAGTGCAATTACTTTTATATTTGCAGTTTTCTGAAAAAGCTGTACAGTAGCTCTTTGGAATGCCCGCGTTCTTATGATAAGTTACGGTTTGATCCAAGGTAAACTCTTCTTCTCCTATAGTTTATGTCACGAGAATTACATGTCTCAATCACAATGGCATGTGGCAATCACCACATGGGTGCAACCACTATTTTGTACACACTAGAGTGCCTTATCATTAATCAAACCACTTTGGTGGAGCTTGTGAACATGTCAGCTAAGCAATTCCTTGTAGACACTCAAATGCTTGATGCTTGCCAAGGTTATGGGCAGGAGGAGGAGGAGGAGGTGTTAGAGATTAGCGTGCTTGGTAGTGGAATATAGCATAGAAGAGATAGAACTGTGAACATGGCAATCAAGTCCACCTTGTGATCAGTATGTTGTGCTAGTGATTATTTTTTTTGTATTTCAATTGAAAAAGATGAAGGAAGGGTTTAGGAATAGAATTAGGGTTGACATAGTTGAGGTCCAAACACCTATTTTGGTATGAAATTCAGGGAGCTTAATTATTAATAAATCAGCAACGCATAAATACTTATTTGGTAACTGTCATCGTCAGTTATCATGGGTGTTATTATTGGTCATTAAAAAATTGATTTTGTAGGCAGCTCTAAATGGTGTAATTTTGTTTTCTTGTGCAGCAAATCTAATTGCCGGTTATTGGTCACTCATGATGATTATAGCATGATGTCCAAGCTTCCTCGGGAGAAAACTTCAGTGGTGACAATACTTAGGAACCCAGTTGACCGTGTCTTTAGTACTTATGAATTTTCAGTAGAGGTAGCAGCTAGGTTTTTGGTGCATCCTAACTTAACATCTGCCACCAGAATGGCTGGACGGTTACGTTCAAAGACAAAAGCAGTAAGCACACTGGATATTTGGCCATGGAAGTATTTGGTTCCCTGGATGAGAGAGGACCTGTTTGCTCGGGTATGGTTGTCCTACGTTTATTTATTGATTACCTTGTTTGTCAGTATGTAGATTTTTCCATCTAGTGCTTTTGGTGTTTACTTTTTCTCCACCAGGGATCCTTTCGGTACAAGACATTTAGCTGTCATAGAAAACAAAATCTCACCATTTACATCTTAATATTTTCACTATAATGCACCAAATTTAGCAATTGCCTTTTCAGTATTTCTTTCTTTACTTTATTAGACAGCTCAATTCAGCTCAGCTATGTCAAAACTTGGGACATGTGAAGTTTGTTTCACCATTGCATACTGTTGGATGCATACGTTCTCTTAAACTTTGAATTCCCTCCATGTGGACCTAGTTAGTCATAACACAGGTGTAGTTAATGGCTGTGGTTGTATATGTCCAAAGAATCTTTAGATAGTTTGTACCTGCATCTTGATCGCAGTAAATTTTTAAAGGACAAGATCCTAAGCCTGACACTTGGAGAAATCAATAAGATGAAAATTCGGGTATAATTATTAAAACTTTGGTGAACAGAAAAAGCTATGGCATAATATGTGTAATGATGAATGAGAGGTCCATAGTTCATCAAGAGCCTGTGGTATGAAGTATTTGTGTAGTTTTATGGTTTCGAATTTTACTATATCAATCTTTTTGACAGGTTAACAAACCCCAATGTATTTTAATGTTTATTTTCCATTGGTCATCTACTAGTAATTAAAAGAGAAGGCATTTAGAGAGAATGAGGTTTGCATTCACAAGTATCTCAACATATTCAATTACACTGTTTTTATTGGATATACTTACCACATTCCCTATCCTTTTCCTTCCACTGCTGCATGCTAAACCTCTACCTTCCAGTATGCAATAATCTAAGAACAAGTGAGCTGGAAAGATACTTGCTATTAATTCTTTGCTAAGTGCAACGTAATATTCCATATTTTGTATCTTTGTGTTTGCACTGACTAGTGGTAAAATATTTTGTATTTGCCTCAGGTACCTTGTGTCAGGATGATTGTCATAGATCTGAACACTAATATATTTGCAACAGTATCCGCGTACTTGTGTGATGATTAATAAATACTGAATATAATAATTAATCAAGCAATCCTATAATAGGGATCTATTCCCTCCCGTCAGCACTGAAACTTGTATTCACATTTACTTTCGTGGGTTGGCATCCATGTAGAAAGTGACAGGATATATGAGTTTCTTAGGCTTACCATGGCTTTATCTAGAAGTCCGAGTGATGAGGGAATGGTGATGAGTGGACGTGTCCTGTTGTTAGATTGTTGTATGTGGGTTATTATTCAGAAAGTTTGAGGATCAGGGTGCATAGAAAAATAGGTCTATATTTATTTTCAGTCTACCATATCTGACAAGTATTTTTATTAAAATATTGCTCCGAATGCATGTCTACGTAGTGACTTATATGCTCCATTATGTTCATTTTGTGTTGCATATGATACCTGATTGGTCTTTAACTTTTGTTTTGATGGACAGAGGGATGCCAGAAAACGTCAGGGTCAGGGTCCAACTTATATTAAAAGCAATGATTCATATGATGTGGAGGGCATTGTAATGCCATTGCATGAGTATATTAATGATCCCATAGCTCGGGACATTATTCACAATGGAGCCACATTCCAGGTATTGTAGCTTATGTCTGCATTGGCAGCTGGAACTTTTGGCTGTTTTTATTCTTGTTTTGGTTGCTTCATTCATAGCTTAGGTTATGTGAATACTAGACATGGCTTAGGAGAACTATGGATTCTATTGAAGTCCTAACAATTGTATCTATCAACTAATGATGCAACCTTTAGCCCTCTTATTTTCACCACTTACGAAGAAAACTTGTTGAGATTCCATAAATGTTTGTTTATTTTGTTTTTCAGTTCCTAAGGGAATGGTTGTAACAATGATGGAACTTTATTGCACTTCTTTTTTTAACCTTAAACTCTATAACTGAAAAAGAATGTCCAGTGTGCATATTTGTTAATTTAATTAGCTAACTCCAGTTTCTAGTTGCTTGGTGAAATGATCGAAGCTCGAGCTAGCAGATTTGAGGTAGTGCGATTGCATTTACAGGCCACATTTGAGTGGGTATAATACATTGGTAGCTAGTCTCCCAGCACCCTTATGGACCAAACTGGCCGCTGAACAAATAAATAATTAAATTTCACTGATCTTTAGACCTACCACGTGTACATGAGTCCGTGTAAGGTAGAAACCTACAATAGTTTTCCACTTTGAAAAGTCAATTTACATATTATACTTGTATTGGTTGTCTTAAATTAACCTTTCAAGATTGAGTGTAAAATTGGGAATGAATTGAAGAGTGTGAATAAATGGTTTCGGAATTTGGTTTCCTTTGAGTGTGAATGCATTAAAGTTTCTGTCTTCCCTTTGAGTGTGAATGCATTAAAGTTTCTGTCTTTGAAAGGCCGGGTTTTCTAAGATGGACAAAAAGATTTGTATGAAGGGGTTATCATTTGTAGAAGAAATATAACAAAATTTGCGTTCCTTTGGTTCTTTGGCTTTTGTTTTCAAAAGGATATAGCCTTTGTCAATACAATCATCTTACTATTTTTAATACTGGCTCTGTATTGTATTGTTGGTCCATCGCAATCCATTTCTTTGAGGGGAAATAGCATTTTCAGTTGATCTGGGAATTTACAAATTTCATAAACTCTGCCTTCATTCGTGGTAATTAACAAATTTGTAATCAACTAGAAAGGGGTAATAATAGGAAAGCTGTTCCATTTGTTAAATTTTCAAAGTGAACATCTAGTGTGGGACATCCAAAAGAGGTAGGTGGTCTCCAAAAAATTGGGTTGGAGCTGTTATTAGTCTCAAAAGTAATAATGATGTCTGACTTGAGTTTCACAAGTAATATCATGGGCGTAATTAAACAATTGGGAGATGACATTGTGGTATTCTATTGAGCACTAGCCATCTGAGGGATCTACTGCAAATCTGTGCGCTGGTTTGTAAAGGGGATATCTCAAGTTTTCAAAATTTAATCTGTATTGGAAAATCGTGGTCTAACTAACCCTGACATTCTATTTGTCATGTCCATTGTTGAGAGATGTGGAAAGAATCCTATTGGATTGCTGAAAGAAATAATCAAGTACAGGAATGATGTTGTGAGATGTATAAACACGGATCTTTGAAATTTTTTTCGGGTTCGTGCTTCTCAAAAGAGCAGTAAACAAATTGTTTTGTTTCTAATATTCTGTTTTTCTTTACAGGTTGCAGGACTTACAAACAACTCTTGTCTAGCAGAATCACATGAAGTGCGCCGTTGCGTGCTGAAACATCAGATTCTCGGTGAATATGTGCTTGAAGTTGCTAAGGTAATGACAAAAATTTGCTGTAAGTAGTGTATGATAATGGATAACAGTCCTAATATTCTGATACATTGTCTTCTCCCTTGAAGTTGCAATCATAATAGATCCTTATATCTTGCAGAAGAGGTTGGATGGTATGTTATATGTTGGACTCACGGAAAACCACAGAGAATCAGCCACAATGTTTGCAAATGTGGTTGGTGCACAAGTGATTTCACAATTCACAGCATTGGGCTCTAGTACAAAGTTTGTGGCTGATAACAATTCTGGTCAGTTTTGTAAAGTATTTTTAGCTCTCAGACATGGACTTTTTGTTTTTAGACATCTATTTAATCGAACTCTTTTAGTAGATGAGTAAGATCAAAATACAAATAGTCAAATAAATCAATAGGAACCTTCCATTGTGAGGAGAATGAAAATATTTGAACCCTATTTATTCCTGGGGAAGATTGGGACCGAATATCATAAATTGAGAAGTCATATATTATATTCATTTAAATTCCTATTCAACAGGATTTAATTTAACAGGTAGTGTTTATCTTTCAAAAATAATAGCAACAATGTAAAGTTACTGAACAGATTCAGGACAGTAAGGATAATTGTATGTGTTGGTGCTTGTCCAAAAATCCAAATTATTTTACCCGTTAATGTCAACAAGGAGTGATAGGAGAACCTGATTTCTTGCATTTTGCTGGCTTAGAATTGAGGTGGCTTCTGATGGACTCGGCCTGTTTCAGTTTCCTGTATTTGTTTGTCTATCATCAGAAAATTTAGTGTTCATTATTGAATAAATCAAAAATGTGTAGAACGAAAATGGTTGTTATCTTTAGTTTCTTGAGTGCTCCTTTCCTAGAGGGTCATGGTTTAGTGTTGGTGACCAAAGCTTGTAAATTATGATACCATGACTACAGAATGCTTGTGACAGAATTTTTACTTTACACAATATGTGCCTATGCTCCTGTTATCTCCCACTCTTCGCAATGCATGGAACCCTGTTTGTAGTAGGCTTTGGACTTATTTTGCAGGCACCTGTATTTGTCTCCTTGCTTTTCCTTTGTTTTTTTTTTTTTTTTTTTGATTTTCTTTCTTTAGTTTTCTCTGAATGCAGCATACTATATGACAGTCTTTGGTTATAGTTGGCCAGAAGAATGCAATCTTAGACTTACGGTGTATTGTGTTTATACCCCATCCCTATTTCCTCATCCTGACCTACACGGTCAATCCCACCCAGTTAGATATCGGGCTTAGTCCCCATATGGAATTTCTTTGCATAATATCAAGATTGGATGAAGTGATAGATCATGTTTTGGAGGTTGATGATTCCAAAAATGAAAATATAGCAAGGGTGAATGAATCCCCTTTCTTGCAAACTCTAGACATAGCATAACTTTGTGGTTCCATTGTAGCTCTGCATTCAGCTGTTAATAACCGTGACGAGGTTTCTTTCTTGGTTGCTCATATACAATAGGACTTTTTTTAATACTTGTGTAGGGCAAAGAAATTGCTTTTTGCGGAAATGAAGCATTATGGGCTTCTGTGCAGCTATTTCTGGAGATATTGCTTTATCTCTGAACTCTTAAAACATGGCAAGAAAAGAAGTGTAATGTTTAAAAGAATTCCATAGTGAACGTGTTAAAGTCGTCAAATTTCTTTTCTAATGTCATTTGATTCATAGTGTGAGTGATGTGATGGGATCATAGCTTTTTCTCAAACATCTCTACTTGTGCCGCAGAACAGCACTCTTCATTTCCAGATGGCGAGGAGTCTGAGATCAGTGATCATCAGGTAATAGTTTGGCATCCTTCTGCTTCTGGGAAAAAAAAATAATAAGTGGCATCCTTCTGCTTTTCAATAAATTGCAATGCTTGAAATATCAAGTGGAGCCGCCTCCATGGTACCTCATTTTGCATGCACAAACAGAATAGCAGCACTTACCAACAGCCAAGGAAAATTTTATCTGCTGAAAATGTTGAAGCAAAAAAGGAAAATGTAAGCCCACATTGCATTATAATGTTGTCACTGTTCATGCTTGCCTTGTGACTAAGAGTCCTTGTATCATCATATCAGATGACAGCAGGAAAACTTATGGAAGCTTATGAGACCTGTATTTCAAGCTTACGAAAGACCCAAGCACTACGTCGCACAGCTTCTCTAAAGCGAATTTCCCCAGCAAACTTTACGAAGGAGGTATTGCTGCAATCAATTTCTTCAAAAACTAGCTGAGTTACTTATTATGTTACTCGATCTTCTTCCATCATCTATTGTGCGGGGTTTGT
>CAUOFW020004347.1:152550-197552 GCA_963454935.2 Ilex paraguariensis | reverse complement strand
TGTTTGTAGTAGGCTTTGGACTTATTTTGCAGGCACCTGTATTTGTCTCCTTGCTTTTCCTTTGTTTTTTTTTTTTTTTTTTTGATTTTCTTTCTTTAGTTTTCTCTGAATGCAGCATACTATATGACAGTCTTTGGTTATAGTTGGCCAGAAGAATGCAATCTTAGACTTACGGTGTATTGTGTTTATACCCCATCCCTATTTCCTCATCCTGACCTACACGGTCAATCCCACCCAGTTAGATATCGGGCTTAGTCCCCATATGGAATTTCTTTGCATAATATCAAGATTGGATGAAGTGATAGATCATGTTTTGGAGGTTGATGATTCCAAAAATGAAAATATAGCAAGGGTGAATGAATCCCCTTTCTTGCAAACTCTAGACATAGCATAACTTTGTGGTTCCATTGTAGCTCTGCATTCAGCTGTTAATAACCGTGACGAGGTTTCTTTCTTGGTTGCTCATATACAATAGGACTTTTTTTAATACTTGTGTAGGGCAAAGAAATTGCTTTTTGCGGAAATGAAGCATTATGGGCTTCTGTGCAGCTATTTCTGGAGATATTGCTTTATCTCTGAACTCTTAAAACATGGCAAGAAAAGAAGTGTAATGTTTAAAAGAATTCCATAGTGAACGTGTTAAAGTCGTCAAATTTCTTTTCTAATGTCATTTGATTCATAGTGTGAGTGATGTGATGGGATCATAGCTTTTTCTCAAACATCTCTACTTGTGCCGCAGAACAGCACTCTTCATTTCCAGATGGCGAGGAGTCTGAGATCAGTGATCATCAGGTAATAGTTTGGCATCCTTCTGCTTCTGGAAAAAAAAAATAATAAGTGGCATCCTTCTGCTTTTCAATAAATTGCAATGCTTGAAATATCAAGTGGAGCCGCCTCCATGGTACCTCATTTTGCATGCACAAACAGAATAGCAGCACTTACCAACAGCCAAGGAAAATTTTATCTGCTGAAAATGTTGAAGCAAAAAAGGAAAATGTAAGCCCACATTGCATTATAATGTTGTCACTGTTCATGCTTGCCTTGTGACTAAGAGTCCTTGTATCATCATATCAGATGACAGCAGGAAAACTTATGGAAGCTTATGAGACCTGTATTTCAAGCTTACGAAAGACCCAAGCACTACGTCGCACAGCTTCTCTAAAGCGAATTTCCCCAGCAAACTTTACGAAGGAGGTATTGCTGCAATCAATTTCTTCAAAAACTAGCTGAGTTACTTATTATGTTACTCGATCTTCTTCCATCATCTATTGTGCGGGGTTTGTAGTTTGCTTCTTGACTTCTTTTTTCTTGGTTGCGAACTCGTGACTTTCTCCATAATGAGCATTATCCTCCTGATGGGGTATTTAAAAAGAGATTTGGAGTTTAATGTGTTTTGAATTTTCAATGCTTTTTCAGCAGATGCAGATTTAAGCCAGGAAAATTCAGATACTTTGGACCAAAAGGCATTTTTCTGTGTTGTCCTTGCACAAACGCAGAAACATTTGGCCTTTCTTTTTCAGGGTTGATTTTATGTGGGAATTTCTTTTCAAGACTATTGACTATGTGTTTCTTCACTAGCCATTCTCATGCTTGCAGCAAAGAGTCTTCTCTATGTTTGGTTTTACTTTAGTGACATGACTTTGAGATTGGTCCTGGATATGCTATAGTAGGGTGCAATCGTAAGGTCCACCTTTGGGTTAATATCTTGAAGGGATAGAAAGGGTATGCCAAAGAAAGATAGAGAAGAGAAGAGATAGGCTCAACCACATCCCATCCATCCACACAACACGATAGTTTAAGCAAAAAGTAGAGAGAGCTAAGCTATCATACAAAAAAAAAATTTGGATAAGCAAGCGTACCTCTAGCCTACCATACACTAGTCTAAATCAATCTTTTATTTGTGTGTTCTTAAATTGGAAGGCGGTTTTGGTATTAGATATATGTGTTTCATGTCCTTTTCTTCAATTTCGGGACGCTCTAACTGAAGTATGCATGAAATTGCTCACTATAGGAGGTGTCACTGTCTGTCCTCATCTAAAAAACCATTATGTATCTGGTCCAAAACCGTATTTCAATCTCAATCCTAACGTTATTGAAACTAATTTTCTTGGCTGCTCTCTTGGTCAACCAAACAGTGGTGGGCTGTGGTTTCTTTGTGGGGGTCGGTTGGGGGTGGGGGATATGACGAAGTATCACTCTTTATTTAGACCCAATATCATTGGTTTTGCAATCAACGCAGAGAGTTATTATTACTATGACCTTGGCGATATGAGAGGATTTTTACATTGTATGGTGCATGCTTGTTTGCAATATGATGGCATGATATACAGTGTTATGCATTGGCAATTGTTTCAAGCCTCTGCACCACTCGAAAGAGGTGGTCGCCAGAAATCAAACTGTCCTGCTCTCTGCTGCTAACATTGTGAACTTTAAAATTTTACAGGCACGTCGGCAGGTTCCTGAGAGGCTTCTCCAGGAGATTACATCGCTCAACAGCCTTGATGTGGAGCTCTATAAGTATGCTCAGGACATATTTGCAAAGCAACATAGGCATATGTTGCAGAAGTTGGCTGGTGCAGTAAGTGCCCATTTTTATCAGGACTTTGAAACTTGTGGTGTCTTTACTGAAACTTTTCCATTTCATGTCATCCATTTTTTGCACTCGAACCTATTCCATGTGAGTGGTAAATTACTTAAATTGAAATGTGCTGTAAGGTTAATTATGAGAGAAAAAAAGATTTAATTCAATGTTAGTGGTTGTGGTACCCTAAACCAACTTTGCCTTCAACAGTGGGGTATGTGCTTGAATGGTTGAGATGTTGACTAAAATGTAGTAAATGTCACCGCAATGTAGTAGCTATTGTCGTTGTCCAACCTTTAGCTCATTTTGTTTTACAACCTGCTGAGAAGCTACCATTGTTGCTTGCGATAAGGGTGGTTGGTAGATCAAGAACAGTCCACGAAATCTTCAAATTTGCTAAACCTGAAGTGTTGACACTCTTTACTTATAATTCATAGCTTTTTTCCCCCTCTTCTTTTTTAGATGAGCTATGCCGTGTGTTCTATATGTGACTGTTCGATTTTTCTTTTTTACCTTTGGTTTTTGACTGTTTTGATACTTAGTTAAAAATCGTAGTTGATTGATTATTATTTCAGAGTCTTGACTAAAAATTTTATCCATGACGCGCTTAATATTTTCATTGTGAAATCCAAAAATCACTACAACTTGTTTTGCTTGTCTGGCCATCATAAATTCACATCCTAAGATAAAAAATATTACTTCCCTATAATGACTTAAATCTTGTCACACTGCTTTTAACAAATGGCACGTGATTTTTTTTTTTGGTAACTTGATTTGTTTTATGTTGATAAATTACAGGTGAGGCAGGAGAACATGTTCAACAATGCATATGGGGCATTTTCTTGGGAAGTCCTTTCTTTCGCCATTTCCATTGTGTTTCTGCTTCTTTTCATTTTTCTATTTATAAACGCAAGGAGAAGAACATCGAAACTTAAAATATGAGTGTTATTATTAATGGCAGATGTTCATGCCTACTTGTGTTGAAAGCCAAACACAGGCAATTTTGTAAACATATGCAATCATTATAAGGTGGAAAGCACTACAATTTCTTCGCAATTTTGCGTCTTCTTTTTCATTTTCTTTTCCTTCTGTTTTACGGATTTTATGTGTTTAGATATTTGGTTTTGTATGGATGGAGAGCTAGTTAAATTCTGCAGACCAGTTAGGGTGGTGGTTATTTGAGCTTTAAGCAATATGAACTATATCCCTATCATGTACAATGTTATTCTTTCGGTTGTGGTACTTTAAACCATCCTTCAAGTGTATGACTAGATGGTGAAATATACTGTTTTTTTCTCAGGAATTTGATAACTCACCCACCCTCTTGCCAACCTCCCATCCCAAACAGCCCCATAAAAAAAGGGGGTAAATGTTACATATGGTCCTTTAGTTATATCTCCGGTTTTAAAGTTTTTTTTTTTTTTTTTTAATTTTCATGTGTTTATATTACTCGTTAAATTATGTAAGTGTAGCAATTGGCTATTTCTTTCTAAATCTATTGTCAAGACAAGCGAAAAAAGTTATAAAAATTGAAGTTTAACTGAAAAATCGAAATAAATTTGAACTTTTCATTCATTCTAATAGAATATTGGATGGGATAGATTGATGCATCGCTTTACATAGTTTAAGAGATGAATTACTAAAATTAAAAGTAGAAAGGTATTCTCAAAACTAAAAGTATAGTTTTAGGGTCATCTATAATATGTTTCATATTCAGTATAAAAGGTTTCTAATGAAGTAAAAGAGAATTGTATGATAAATGGGTATATTTTTATTTTTTATTTAAAAAAAAAAATCAATTAAGGGACACTACACAGATGGCATCAATCAAGAACTTCTAAGGCAAAATATGTTCAATGAAGCATTTTAATTTACAAATCCTTAAANATCAATTAAGAGACACTACACAGATGGCATCACTCAAGAACTTCTAAGGCAAAATATGTTCAATGAAGCATTTTAATTTACAAATCCTTAAAAGTGTAGCAAGTCAGACGTCCTCATGGAATTGCAAATAGACATGGTTAGAATGGTTTCATTATGAACAAAATAATTTTTTTTTATTTGTCGAGTAGTATAAGGGTTAATGACGACGACGACATTCAAATTCATAATTTAACATGACCTCCCGTATAATAATATTGTTGTTTGTACGTATTTTACCGTTCTCGCTCAAACATGAACTCGCGATGATCATTAAAAATAACCACTATTTTAACAAAATAAAAAGATTAAAAAAAAGTTGATAAAAAAAAAAAAAAAAAAAGATGAAAAAAGAGGTAAATATTTTTTGAAAAGAATGCCTTTATTTGCAAGTCACAAGGACCAATACTAGCTGGACCCCACACAGCTATCATCACAAGGATAACGTTTACACCAACCGGTCCCACTCTCGACACCAGACTATCTGTTGCCCCTCCCGCCAAAATATTCAGGCACTCCACGGACCACTATAAAGTACCCTGTTCCACCTTCTCAGCCTATCAATCNAATCAATTAAGGGACACTACACAGATGGCATCAATCAAGAACTTCTAAGGCAAAATATGTTCAATGAAGCATTTTAATTTACAAATCCTTAAAAGTGTAGCAAGTCAGATGTCCTCATGGAATTGCAAATAGACATGATTAGAATGGTTTCATTACGAACAAAATAACTTTTTTTTTATTTGTCGAGTAGTATAAGAGTTAATGACGACGACATTCAAATTCATAATTTAACATGACCTCCCGTATAATAATATTGTTGTTTGTACGTATTTTACCGTTCTCGCGATGATCATTAAAAATAACCACTATTTTAACAAAATAAAAAGATTAAAAAAAACTTGATAAAAAAAAAAGATGAAAAAAGAGGTAAATATTTTTTGAAAAGAATGCCTTTATTTTCAAGTCACAAGGACCAATACTAGCTGGACCCCACACAGCTATCATCACAAGGATAACGTTTACACCAACCGGTCCCACTCTCGACACCAGACTATCTGTTGCCCCTCCCGCCAAAATATTCAGGCACTCCACGGACCACTATAAAGTACCCTGTTCCACCTTCTCAGCCTATCAATCCATTGACCAAAATTGTATACACATTTTTTTGTTCCTTTCTTCACACAAGCCTAAAATCACATACAATTCAGACAGAGATAACAGAGTACAAAAAGGCACCTCTCTATCTACTCCACCCATCTACTATCTTTTGCTTCTTTTCCAGTACTCTGCATCCCTTTC
Source organism: Ilex paraguariensis (assembly GCA_963454935.2). NCBI lineage: Eukaryota > Viridiplantae > Streptophyta > Magnoliopsida > Aquifoliales > Aquifoliaceae > Ilex > Ilex paraguariensis. Next base: position 191,743 of record CAUOFW020004347.1, on the reverse strand, counting down.
TCTCTTCCTTATCTCTCCAAAATCTTCTGAAAGTTCAANAGAAGCCTAAAATCACATACAATTCAGACAGAGATAACAGAGTACAAAAAGGCACCTCTCTATCTACTCCACCCCATCTACTATCTTTTGCTTCTTTTCCTGTACTCTGCATCCCTTTCTCTCTTCCTTATCTCTCCAAAATCTTCTGAAAGTTCAATGCCATAAAGGGTTTAAGGGGTCTTTGACTTGTGAAATGGTGAGTGCACATTCATGTTCATGCACGAGGTTTGCTCTGTTGTCTGTAAGGTTTATATAAGGTTTGCTTCCTAATGTCACAGCCCTTTAAAGCTCATTACCGTCTTTTTACTGTTTCTCTTCAAAAAATTTGAGTTCATGTGTTATTTTTACCTGTGGTCTCAACCAGGAAGAATCCTGAATGCATTCCTCTTTGCCCTCCGTTTGGCTGCTCAGAAAATGGAGGAAAATGTGAAATAAACTAATGATTCTTCAGCATTTGTTTTCTGGGTTTTCTTCTTTTGAAGAAAAAATGACAACGCTTAGCCCTTTACTTTCCTTATGCTTGGTTTTTGGAGGACTATCTATGCAGTGCTCTTATGATGCAAAACCCTTTTCTCACGACCTCTATTTTCTTTCCTTTTCTTACGTTTTCCCAGCCGCCCTAGTTGGATTGTTAGGGCAAACGTCTGCTCTGGGAAGATTCTAGAAGGCACCCTTAAACGACGTCGTAATTTTTTCTGGAAAAACACTGTTTGGACAGATAAACACGTGGTTTAATTATCGTTCCCCATTCTATATGACAACTGCTATGGGCCACAAAGATTTTTGCTGACCCACGATTGTCTGAGCTGGAAATATGAATTCGTCGGTGGAAAGATATACCCTTTATTATAGTTAGTAGAGTAATTGAAAGATTCATAGAAAAATTAGAAGATTCTTTTAGATTCCTAGTAGAGTCCTTTTTATGGTATAAGTTTTAAAAGACAAAGATTTTGGGAGGTTGGTCACTTTATCCCTTACCAAAATATCTAGACATTAGTACCCAATTTGGATAACGTTTGAAGACTAATAATCGGATTGAGATTCCCTTCAATACGATTTTTTTTTTCCATAGAAAGTATTGAATTGGATTTGAATACGTAGTACTCTATTCCTTTTATTAGATAATTTCCCTAAGAGTTACTTAAACCAATAGGATTCGTTCAATGCTTGGTGCTTATATATATTGAGTTGCGAATATAATTTTCAATGTCCTTCTTGGAGTATGACTCTGTTGTTTAACCTTGACTTGCTATTTTGTTTTTCTACGTTTTTTGGGTTATTTTTGTTTCAGAAAACCAGTATGATTGGGTCTGACTATTTTGGTGGATTTGACAATGGTATTTGTGAGGATGACTCCATTGATCACATGCTCAATTTTTTTGACATGCCAATGGAAAGTTTGGAAGGTGATGGCGAAGGTGAAGATTGGTTTGAAAAGTTCCAAAGACTTGGGCCAATTCCAACTGAAGTATTATCAGGATCACCCTTGGTTTCCCAAGGCAAGGACGGAGATGGAACTTTGGATATGCAACCTATGCCTTCTATTCCTGTATGTTTTCTATATATTGCCCCCACAATAATCCTTTTTGAGTGAAAGGCTTGTGTATTGGCTATATGCGTAATATAATACATACTACATGTGGAGTGGGTGTTGTACAGGGTGCTATTATCTTATGTATGAGTACTCTTGGTTGTTCTTCTTCTGTTTAAGTACTCTTGGTTCTTCTTCTTCTGTTTAAGTATGAGTGGTTTCGTTCTGGAATACTCCGAGGGGGGTATATCCTCTAATGCATTATTTTGTAAAGAGAGGACATACATTCCACAATGATTGGGAGTATCGTGTCGTGTTGAGGAACCAACAGACTCTGAGTACATTTTTTCATATATTGAGAGGTGGAAGGAAATACCTTCAAATTTGTTTTATTTTTTTGGGCCCCAATGTTCGATTTCTTGAGCCCCACAGTCCCCTTCTCCCAAGAGTTTGTGGTGCACTTCTGATTGTTTTAGTGTTTTTTTTTTGTTGGAAACTTATGGGTAACTGGAAGGCAACAAAACCTGAATTAAGCNTGTTTGGGTTATTTTTGTTTCAGAAAACCAGTATGATTGGGTCTGACTATTTTGGTGGATTTGACAATGGGATTTGTGAGGATGACTCCATTGATCACATGCTCAATTTTTTTGACATGCCAATGGAAAGTTTGGAAGGTGATGGCGAAGGTGAAGATTGGTTTGAAAAGTTCCAAAGACTTGGGCCAATTCCAACTGAAGTATTATCAGGATCACCCTTGGTTTCCCAAGGCAAGGACGGAGATGGAACTTTGGATATGCAACCTATGCCTTCTATTCCTGTATGTTTTCTATATATTGCCCCCACAATAATCCTTTTTGAGTGAAAGGCTTGTGTATTGGCTATATGCGTAATATAATACATACTACATGCGGAGTGGGTGTTGTACAGGGTGCTATTATCTTATGTATGAGTACTCTTGGTTGTTCTTCTTCTGTTTAAGTACTCTTGGTTCTTCTTCTTCTGTTTAAGTATGAGTGGTTTCGTTCTGGAATACTCCGAGGGGGGTATATCCTCTAATGCATTATTTTGTAAAGAGAGGACATACATTCCACAATGATTGGGAGTATCGTGTCGTGTTGAGGAACCAACAGACTCTGAGTACATTTTTTCATATATTGAGAGGTGGAAGGAAATACCTTCAAATTTGTTTTATTTTTTTGGGCCCCAATGTTCGATTTCTTGAGCCCCACAGTCCCCTTCTCCCAAGAGTTTGTGGTGCACTTCTGATTGTTTTAGTGTTTTTTTTTTGTTGGAAACTTATGGGTAACTGGAAGGCAACAAAACCTGAATTAAGCTATACAAAGTGAACAATGGACTCCTCCTGGTTGGTTTTAAGTTCATTATTATTTCTTAAAGAGAAATCCCTGAACTTTTGCATTTTGGTTTTAATATGTGATGTTGAGCCGGATGTTTTGTTGAAACTCTGAACACATGTTGAATCTGCAGTTCAGCAAAACTCCTCCTGACTATCTGTCAAATGAAAAACTAGGGCTAAGAAAAGTAGATATGTTAACTTTCAAACTCTACGGCCATTGGCTAATAAAGAATTTAAGGATATCCACTTTGTTCCTATTAGACAAGCCTGGATAGTGGCTTGTCCACAAGTGGCATGTTGTTATATTACTCTAATTCTAGTTTTCTCTTTTAATGTACCAAACACCAATGCTTGGATTCTTGTTCAAAACCCTTGTATTCTCCCCTTTTGGTGAAAGATGTTATTTTCTTATTAAAAAAAAATGCCATTGACACTGGAAAGGAATGCATGGAAGTCAAAAGTGTAGTTAGGCTATGGGGTTATCATATGAAGCTTGAGGAAAAAAAATTTAGGGTCTGCCATCATTTGGAACAAAATNTAAACCAATAGGATTCGTTCAATGCTTGGTGCTTATATATATTGAGTTGCGAATATAATTTTCAATGTCCTTCTTGGAGTATGACTCTGTTGTTTAACCTTGACTTGCTATTTTGTTTTTCTACGTTTTTTGGGTTATTTTTGTTTCAGAAAACCAGTATGATTGGGTCTGACTATTTTGGTGGATTTGACAATGGTATTTGTGAGGATGACTCCATTGATCACATGCTCAATTTTTTTGACATGCCAATGGAAAGTTTGGAAGGTGATGGCGAAGGTGAAGATTGGTTTGAAAAGTTCCAAAGACTTGGGCCAATTCCAACTGAAGTATTATCAGGATCACCCTTGGTTTCCCAAGGCAAGGACGGAGATGGAACTTTGGATATGCAACCTATGCCTTCTATTCCTGTATGTTTTCTATATATTGCCCCCACAATAATCCTTTTTGAGTGAAAGGCTTGTGTATTGGCTATATGCGTAATATAATACATACTACATGCGGAGTGGGTGTTGTACAGGGTGCTATTATCTTATGTATGAGTACTCTTGGTTGTTCTTCTTCTGTTTAAGTACTCTTGGTTCTTCTTCTTCTGTTTAAGTATGAGTGGTTTCGTTCTGGAATACTCCGAGGGGGGTATATCCTCTAATGCATTATTTTGTAAAGAGAGGACATACATTCCACAATGATTGGGAGTATCGTGTCGTGTTGAGGAACCAACAGACTCTGAGTACATTTTTTCATATATTGAGAGGTGGAAGGAAATACCTTCAAATTTGTTTTATTTTTTTGGGCCCCAATGTTCGATTTCTTGAGCCCCACAGTCCCCTTCTCCCAAGAGTTTGTGGTGCACTTCTGATTGTTTTAGTGTTTTTTTTTTGTTGGAAACTTATGGGTAACTGGAAGGCAACAAAACCTGAATTAAGCTATACAAAGTGAACAATGGACTCCTCCTGGTTGGTTTTAAGTTCATTATTATTTCTTAAAGAGAAATCCCTGAACTTTTGCATTTTGGTTTTAATATGTGATGTTGAGCCGGATGTTTTGTTGAAACTCTGAACACATGTTGAATCTGCAGTTCAGCAAAACTCCTCCTGACTATCTGTCAAATGAAAAACTAGGGCTAAGAAAAGTAGATATGTTAACTTTCAAACTCTACGGCCATTGGCTAATAAAGAATTTAAGGATATCCACTTTGTTCCTATTAGACAAGCCTGGATAGTGGCTTGTCCACAAGTGGCATGTTGTTATATTACTCTAATTCTAGTTTTCTCTTTTAATGTACCAAACACCAATGCTTGGATTCTTGTTCAAAACCCTTGTATTCTTCCCTTTTGGTGAAAGATGTTATTTTCTTATTAAAAAAAAATGCCATTGACACTGGAAAGGAATGCATGGAAGTCAAAAGTGTAGTTAGGCTATGGGGTTATCATATGAAGCTTGAGGAAAAAAATTTTAGGGTCTGCCATCATTTGGAACAAAATGTGGCATGGAAAACATGAGAGTCCAACGTGGATGGCCCACTAATGAATAAACAAACCATGAAATTGAACAACTTGTGTTTTACTCTTAGTGAAACACTTGTAGTTAGCGGGTTATTGCAGGTATAATAGTTTACCTTGTGGGGTGGATCCAATGTTTCCATGTCTAGGAGAAGCTCTTTTTGTAAAAGAGAATACTGAATAAACGAATATCTCTCTTCTACAAGAAAGATTGTCTTGTGAGAAATAATTGTGGGCTTTCCAAGCTTTGATTTCCTTTCTGCGGTGGCGAGCTTTGACAAGGTCTTGTTCTACTAGTTGTTTTGTATAATTTATTTTGTTTCCAAAGGGAGTCTTTCAGTGACGCCATAGAATTCATATACACTGGATTAATTTGATTCTTCTTTGATCAGTCTTGTAGCATTTTCATTCATTCAATTTGAGATGTATCATCAAACTATGGTTATTCTATTAGTTTTCTTGGACAGAAGGGGCATGACATCCCTGCTTAAAAGCTTGTTTTGAATCCATCCAGTTGATTGCTGTCCTGATTTTTGGTTGTAATTGGGTGAGGAAGGCTGTTCATTTGTTTATATGTTCAAGCCAATGGCTGCTCTTCTGGTCAACAGAGAGTGATCATCATGCCTTCGATCACTAATCTGTATGACAGTACATCCCAGAACTTGCGTTGTTTTTTTTTTTTTTCAATTTAATCTGCATGCATATGGTAGGAATGTGGGTACAACCATAATAGCTTGATCAAAAAAATTTTGGTATGTGATATGTTTCTCTCTCTGATCTTCTGTTCAATTGCTAACTGGTCTGTAATTCAGAATGATGGAACACCAAAGCTAAGTCAGCAGCCCAAATTTGTCGAAGAAACCTCCAGCACAAGCATTCCCCTTCAAAACGATTCTTCTGATGGGAAAGAGTCAGCTGTGTTCCAGTCACCTAGCCCAATTTCTGTCCTTGACAACAGCAGCTCCTGCTCAGTTGAAAAGAGCAAGTCCATCAGATATCTTCCAGGAGCTCCTCGAACCAAGCGTTCAAGAGCCTCAACATTCAGCCAATGGTTTGCGATGTCTCCTATTCTTTTTGCTGCTTCTGCATCTGAAAAGAAAAAAAGAAAAGGGAGGAAGAAGAAACTCTCGCAGCTAACTGGTGCCATGGAGAGACAACAAAATTCATTTTTACAGGGCAAAAAGAAACTGTGTCTTACATCAGATGCCATGGAGACAAATGAAGCTTCCTTGCATCGACCAGCAACCAAAAAATGCACACATTGCCAGGTAACAAAGACTCCACAATGGAGAGAGGGACCTATGGGTCCAAAAACCCTCTGCAATGCATGTGGAGTTCGCTACCGGTCTGGCCGTCTCTTCCCAGAGTATCGGCCGGCAGCAAGTCCTACATTTGTTCCATCTTTGCACTCAAACTCCCACAGGAGAGTTATAGAGATGAGAAACAAAGGTTTCCAGGAGCCAGCAATGACTGAGGCAGACTGCGGAATGTCACCTCCGCCTGAATTCGTTCCTATGAGTAGCTATTTTTTTGATGGCTCAGAATGAAAGGGACTCTCTTATCCATTTCTCCCAAGTCTCTATTCACACTGTTCTCAGAGCAGATGAGGAAGGGTGGGCAGAAGGTACCACGAGCCCTCTATCTCACACATCAATTCAGAAGCAATGGCAGGAGGAGCAAAGGGAAGGGAGAGGTGTTTGGTGGGTGCTGGTGAAGAAAGATTGTGTGTACAAATTCTACTTAGATTCTATGCTGGTGAAAATTCTGTGTACAAAGTAGGATCTTTATTTAGATTAGGAAATGGTTTAGGTAGGGGTCAGAATATTACTTAGTATTAGGAAAAGGATATCAGTTATGTGACATGAATTTTTTTTTTTTCATGTTCTTTCTAGGAAATCATTTTTTTGGTTTATCCAGTTGCCGGAGTTTTTAGTATTGCTTTGACTGTTGATGTTTTGAGGTTATCAACATCTTCACATACACTTGAGATTCAAAAAAAAAAAAAAAAACCAAAACCCCCCCAAAAAAAAAATCCCAAACCCCCCACCAATCCACCCAAAATAATCCGGTGAGACTAAAATTATCCTCTCAGGCGGTGTTTGGAACAAAAGATTTGGGGGAGATTATAGGGGGATCAGATTAAAATGGTGAATGAACCTCACATATCCTTGATTTGAGAAACTTTTTGACATGGGATTTTCGTTGTTTTTGAATTCATTGCCCGTATGTTTTGAAGGGGATAATCTCCTTACATGTGAAATATCTAGAATATCATTTACGGTAAATATTTAAATCAAATGATTTTTATCAAAAGATGAGATAGGATTTGATATATTACATTATGAATCTTTCAAATCNGGGGTGTTTGGAACAAAAGATTCGGGGGAGATTATAGGGGGATCAGATTAAAATGGTGAATGAATCTCACATATCCTTGATTTGGGAAACTTTTTGACATGGGATTTTCGTTGTTTTTGAATTCATTGCCCGTATGTTTTGAAAGGGATAATCTCCTTACATGTGAAATATCTAGAATATCATTTACGGTAAATATTTAAATCAAATGGTTTTTATCAAAAGATGAGATAGGATTTGATATATTACATTATGAATCTTTCAAATCGAACCACTTTGTATTGAGTTGGATTAGATTTGGATTCAAATTCAATTCCAACCCAATTCTATCGTGGTGATCCAAACACCACTTGGATATGTTTGGATGGCAGGATTGGTAATTGAATTTTTCTTAATTTGTAGATAATACTTATCTCAAGAAGAAAATGGAGGATGAAGCTGTCCCAAACAGCTGATGATACAAGTTTGAATCCTAATAGGTTGTTTTGAGATCAAATGTGGGTCAAATCAAACCTAAGCTAGTAACATTTAGCGACCAAAGCATGTCGAGAACCATGACCCCTCCCTCAAGTTTCAATCTCAAAAATTACTATTTCCCTTCCTTCATCTCTTCGCTTTGGCTGTATGCGTCGTACAAGTTTAGGAATATTTTTATTTTTTTACCAAGCTAAAAATCAGTTAAGTACAAAAATATGAACCAGTACCTAGTTGGGTATTGTTTTTCTCGGCTCGGTGCGGGCAAGGATCCTTTTCCGATATAACGTGTGTTGTTCTCCAAAATAATATCTTTTCACACACAAAACGATGTCGTTTAGGGTTTGCACGACTTTTCATGTTTAGGGTTTTNCTATTTCCCTTCCTTCATCTCTTCGCTTTGGCTGTATGCGTCGTACAAGTTTAGGAATATTTATTTATTTTTATTTTTTTACCAAGCTAAAAATCAGTTAAGTACAAAAATATGAACCAGTACGGGCAAGGATCCTTTTCCGATATAACGTGTGTTGTTCTCCAAAATAATATCTTTTCACACACAAAACGATGTCGTTTAGGGTTTGCACGACTTTTCATGTTTAGGGTTTTCTAAGGACTCTAGAGATAAAAATGGGTACAAGCACAACTACAATTGGGGCAGAAAATAAGACTGGGCCCAACTAAATTTCAGGCTGTAGTCTAAAAATTTTAGGGCTTTAGTACTGTAACACTCCTTCCCAAGAATTTATTAATTTTTTATTTTTTATCTTAAAAAAATGTGTCACGTGTATAATTTTATTTTATTAAGTTATTATTTTTTCAATTATCAATTGCAGAACATCTAATTCAAAACCGTATTCTGAATAAAATAATCATTTACAACATTTAGTAAACAAATTTAAAAATCATAGTTTTATCCAAAGAAAAATAATCATTTTTTAACATTTCCCACCTATATCCAAAAAATTCTGAACCTTGAATCTTAATCACTATCAATTAATTGATAAATTTTTGAACTACAAGAAATTAGAGAATAGTGAACTTTGATGTTTTTTCTTTGTTCAAATTCAGACTTCACACTTCACACAAAGAGAGAGAGAGGGCATGAGGGAGTGGCGTTAAACAGACATGGTGGTTTGTAAATGAATTCCATAATAATAGCAGTTGATAAATTTGTGTGAAAGAGGCGTAGTGNAAAGTTTTATCCAAAGAAAAATAATCATTTTTTAACATTTCCCACCTATATCCAAAAAATTTTGAACCTTGAATCTTAATCACTATCAATTAATTGATAAATTTTTGAACTACAAGAGATTAGAGAATAGTGAGCTTTGATGTTTTTTCTTTATTCAAATTCAGACTTCACACTTCACACAAAGAGAGAGAGAGGGCATGAGGGAGTGGCGTTAAACAGACATGGTGGTTTGTAAATGAATTCTATAATAATAGCAGTTGATAAATTTGTGTGAAAGAGGCGTAGTGATGTAGGGAGATTTACTTAATTTATTAATAGATGAGAGAGAGGGAAAGAGAAAGAAAGATCTAGTCGTTTAATTTTCTTGTTTTAGAAATCTAACGGTCTATTATAGCTAGCAAGTGGCGAAATTTTCTAGGTAAATTATTAAATATTAATGGATCTATCAATAAAATTTGGGTTATCTCAAATCAGCTCATCCAAAATACATGTACCCATAACTAAAACTCTTAACAGGGGACTCCACAATTTTGCAAAAATTGGGAGTCCTAAGCGATCAACTAAGTGGCTTAGGCCTAGGGCCAACCTGATTAGTACAAACATATTTTGCTAATAATTTTAGGGTATTGGACATGTTCTCAAAAAANCTATAATAATAGCAGTTGATAAATTTGTGTGAAAGAGGCGTAGTGATGTAGGGAGATTTACTTAATTTATTAACAGATGAGAGAGAGGGAAAGAGAAAGAAAGATCTAATCGTCTAATTTTCTTGTTTTAGAAAGCCAACGGTCTATTATAGCTAGCAAGTGGCGAAATTTTCTAGGTAAATTATTAAATATTAATGGACCTATCAATAAAATTTGGGTTATCTCAAATCAGCTCATCCAAAATACATGTACCCATAATTAAAACTCTTAACAGGGGACTCCACAATTTTGCAAAAATTGGGAGCCCTAAGCGATCAACTAAGTGGCTTAGGCCTAGGCCTAGGCCCAACCTGGTTAGTACAAACATATTTTGCTAATAATTTTAGGGTATTGGACATGTTCTCAAAAAATAGTACTAAAAAATATATTTTTGAAAATAGTTTTAAAAAATTGTGTTTTAAAAGTTTTGATATTTTTAAAAATGTTTGGTTATACGATTCTGAACATAGTTTTAAAAGATAAAAAATAGTAAAACATGTTTGAATAGTTATTTAAAAAATAATAAAAATAAGGGATATAATTTGAATGGACTCCTTAATAAAAAAAAACCTTTTGAAAAGGAGCACGGGAGTGCACCAGGAGTGAGATGTGTTAGCATAGATTTCTTTCTTAACTAGTATTATAAAAATATGAGGAGGAGCAAAATTTACTTACAGAATTCTCAATATTGCATTATTTGATACTAGAAATTAACCCATGATATTTTTCCAAAAAAAAAAATCCAAAGATAGAGGATAAGTGTTGAAGGTTCATGAAGAAATCTTAATCAACAAAAATTTAACTTTCAAAAATTGAGCATGCAACAAAGATGTCATTCTTTCCCTCGGTATGAAGAATGATAAAATAAAGGCAATAAAATAAATCCTGTTTTTTCAAAACTAACTTCAAACTAGGCGAAAACATATTATTAGTGTTATTTAAGATTTTGACTTTTTGCTCCCAATTTTTGAAAGAGTAATGCTAGATGGATTTAAAAATTAGACTTGATAATCTCAACCATTGAATAGGTAGTGAGTCATAATAAATGTTGGAACCATTGAAAAGTTTAGTATAAAGTTTTGCTGCACAAACAACTTCTCTTTTGTTTTTCATATTCGAAAATAAAAAAATTTGTTTTACAGATTTAAACAAAATAGGACTCGTAATTTTCTCATATTTGTTCATAGAAATAGAAGGCTCATTTGTTCTACAACAATGTTATATGGATTTTAAAAGTAAACTTGATAATTACAACTATTGATTTTACTGTGAGTCCTAACATTTATTGGGACCTACTACCTATTCAACAATTGTAATTATAAAATCTAATTTTTATGTTCATATTGTATTTCCCTTTGTTCTATGTGGAATATTTATTAGAATTTTATGTTTGGAGGTTAACAAAAAATAAAAAAGTGTACCTCAAGAGGTACGGTAGCCCAATAAAAATAAAATGAACTGTAAATTTAAACATTCAACGTTTGAAACTTGACAATTTATTTAGAATCAAACCATTAANATAACTATTGATTTTACTGTGAGTCCTAACATTTATTGGGACCTACTACCTATTCAACAATTGTAATTATAAAATCCAATTTTTATGTTCATATTGTATTTCCCTTTGTTCTATGTGAAATATTTATTAGAATTTTATGTTTGGAGGTTAACAAAAAATAAAAATTGTACCTCAAGAGATACGGTAGCCCAATAAAAATAAAATGAACTGTAAATTTAAACATTCAACGTTTGAAACTTGACAATTTATTTAGAATCAAACCATTAATTATTTAATTTTTAATAATTTTTTTAATCTCAAAATAAAAAGTCTATTTATAATCAAATCGAAGAAAATATTAATCACTAGTATACGCATAATTTAGTCCGAATGTATCTAACCATAAGAAGAAAAAAAAATTGAATAGGTCAGACACCCTAATAAAATGAAGTGCCATCCCATCTTGTTTTAACCCAAACAAAGCCCCTCTCCTCTCTCACTATCTCACACAGATGACAAACGTCACCTGTCGCATGAGTGTCGGGTACGGGGCCCAATTCGCATGCCCTTATTCCGTTTTTACTTTAAANATTATTTAATTTTTAATAATTTTTTTAATCTCAAAATAAAAGATCTATTTATAATCAAATCAAAAAAAAGATTAATCACTAGTATAAGCATAATTTAGTCCGAATGTATCTAACGATAAGAAGAAAAAAAAATTGAATAGGTCGGACACCCTAATAAAATGAAGTGCCATCCCATCTTGTTTTAACCCAAACAAAGCCCCTCTCCTCTCTCACTATCTCACACAGATGACAAACGTCACCTGTCGCATGAGTGTCGGGTACGGGGCCCAATTCGCATGCCCTTATTCCGTTTTTACTTTAAATTACTAAAACATCCTCTTTACTTTTGTCTAATCACCAAAAATATTCTCATGATCATCCAAACTCCACTTAGCCGAGTTTGGAACACTCTGTTTGGTGAATCGACTCGGCCGAGTCGAGTTATGGCCAAATTCGTACACACATACCAGACAAGACGACAGAAATTCCAGAAGAGCCATTAGCTGGGGCCCAATGTTGCATCGTAACGTCCTCATCAGCATTAGAAACGATGTACCTGACTAAGATCAATCCTCCAGAACTTTGACACGTGGGCCGTTTAGCGAATAACATGTCGTCAACTATTTGTCAATGGTGACAGAGCTGCTTACGGTTGGTTGTCTTTAGCTGTCAAAAAAGCTCTTCCTGCCACATTTCACAGAGAGAGAGAGAGAGAGAGAGAGATAGAAAAAGGTTGAATGAGCATAAAGCGCATGGTAGCAGAGAGGCGCCTTCGGGAAGACAAAGCCCGACCCTGAAGGCAGCAGTGAAAGCGACGATCATTGTGTCAGCAACAACCACCGAGTTTACCCGCATAGTGTTATTTTTTTTAATCTATATTTATTTGATAACTTTTTATGTAATTTTGTTTTATAATCATAATATTACTCTTTAAAGAGAAATGCTAGGGTACCAAATATTGTAAATTTTCAATAGATTTACCAAAAAAAGAGAAGTAATTGTTCGATAATAGCGACCCATTGGGTTAATGGGCAGCCCGGTCTGCTCTGTGGCACTTGGTGGTAACCCATAAGCCCGACAAATGCCCAATAGCCGGATTTACTCTATTAGACAAAAAGTCATTTTTTGAATTTTTGAATTTAAAAAAAAAATTTATATTCAAACCTAAAATTTTGGAAAAAGACCTTTTAAGGCCCATTAAATGCAGCCCGTTGAATGGCCCAATANGTCTGCTCTGTGGCACTTGGTGGTAACCCATAAGCCCGACAAATGCCCAATAGCCGGATTTACTCTATTAGAAAAAAGTCACTTTATGAATTTTTGAATTTAAAAAAAAAATTTATATTCAAACCTAAACTTTTGGAAAAAGACCTTTTAAGGCCCATTAAATGCAGCCCGTTGAATGGCCCAATAAGGGCTGATTCCTTGAGGAAGTCATAGACTGTCAAACTCTGAATTGCCCGGGCCGTGGCGACCTTGGGACTGAAAATCTCCCGGCCCAACACGTTGTTAACCCTATTTTTTTTTTTTNCTGTATCAATGTTGTTTCTTCACCAACCAGTTTCAGCTGCATCTTTATGGTTGTTTTTGATGTGTCTCTGAAAGGCATTGGGTAGAAGGTCAATTTGTTTTTTTGGCAGTGAAACAAAGCTGTCATTCTATTAGCTGTCCAATTCAGTACATTCATTAGATGAGTGACAAAATTTTCCTAAAATTGTTGTCATTTTCTTCTTATAGCATTGCCTTATCATGCCAGCAATTGCTAATATTTGGCTGTAGTTCCTCATACTTGTGGAGTGATGGATGAAAGAATGACAGTGATTTTATTTGAGTGATGTTACAAAGAATTCTAGATATCAAAAATCTTGTTTAGGAGGAATTATAAACGTATATGTCATGGGTTCGAATTTTGATAATTTTTTTGGGTTAAACTATAAAGGATTTATCCCTCATGAATATTCAAGTCTTAGTGTGAATGACTTACCTTTTGACCTGACCAGTGAAAAGATTAGTCAAAGTGCACGTAAGTTGGTCCAAACACCCCTGACTATTGAACCAAAAAAAAAAAATCTTGTTAGAAATTCCATTTATGAATCGTTTATTATCTTTCTTTTACACCTTCAAAAATTTTAACGATGAGCAAGACGAAANTAAGGGCTGATTCCTTGAGGAAGTCATAGACTGTCAAACTCTGAATTGCCCGGGCCGTGGCGACCTTGGGACTGAAAATCTCCCGGCCCAACACGTTGTTAACCCTATTTTTTTTTTTTCAATAGTTAGGAGTGTCTGAGTCAGTTTATACGCATTTTGACTAATCTCATACTCGGTCCGATCAAAGACAGATCATTTATACAAATATTAGGGTATTCATTACGGAAGCTGAACAAGACAATCANTTCAATAGTTAGGGGTGTCTGAGTCAATTTATACGCATTTTGACTAATCTCTTACTCGGTCCGATCAAAGACAGATCATTTATACAAATATTAGGGTATTCATTACGGAAGCTGACCAAGACAATCACACCAACCAGACTAACCATACCAAACTGCTTCTGACATATATATCTAATATTCTTGGTGAAAACNGGAAGCTGAACAAGACAATCACACCAACCAGACTAACCATACCAAACTGCTTCTGACATATATATCTAATATTCTTGGTGAAAACCCTCAATTACTGAACTTTGCAGTGGCAAAAAGTGTTCAATGATACTGACCCCTGAAAGTTAAAAAAGGCTGTAGAGTTTTTAGTGAAGTTAGGCCATTGAAGAAATTCCAAGAGGGAAGGTCAATTTGTAAAGGTCTATAATTTAATGACGACAAACCCAAAGACTAGTCCTTTGGAGACCCCTATGCATGGTGGTTGGCCTGACATGGGACGGCAACTATGATTTTTTTGTTTTTCTACCATTGAAGAACTAGGTCTAGGACAGAGTTTGTTTCACTCCATTACCCACCCTTTCAGTATATTTTTCTTCCATTTTTTTTCATGGTAAATGATCAAGAACTGTAATAAAGTAAAGAGGAATTTGGAAGCCGGTCCCTAAGTCTAATAAAATTTTAATGTTAGTTAAATTCCTAAAATTTAAGAATTATTAGTTTTCAAATTTGTTTTAATTAAACATAATTAATGTGGGTATTTTGAACAATGGAGATTAAAATATACTTAATATTAAACAAGTTTCTTAATTGAATTATCACTAAATAAGTCCACAAAAGGGGACGGGTCTCTAAATTTTTTTAAAAACTGCCTATTTAAGCTAGCTTTAAACAACCCAACAACTCAATCAAAAGCTATGTTACGAATCAAATTGGTTGATTATGAGCGATGCCTCCCATTGAAGTTATTTGAGTTATTACTTGGATACGATTAACTTGTAATTTGATCTTATTAAATCATAAATATTATTATTTTTCATAGCCATCATCTATACATATGTACTGGTCACATTCATTGGTTGAAAGGTCAATATGCAGTAACTGGCTTTATGTGGTATGTCTGTATCAATGTTGTTTCTTCACCAACCAGTTTCAGCTGCATCTTTATGGTTGTTTTTGATGTGTCTCTGAAAGGCATTGGGTAGAAGGTCAATTTGTTTTTTTGGCAGTGAAACAAAGCTGTCATTCTATTAGCTGTCCAATTCAGTACATTCATTAGATGAGTGACAAAATTTTCCTAAAATTGTTGTCATTTTCTTCTTATAGCATTGCCTTATCATGCCAGCAATTGCTAATATTTGGCTGTAGTTCCTCATACTTGTGGAGTGATGGATGAAAGAATGACAGTGATTTTATTTGAGTGATGTTACAAAGAATTCTAGATATCAAAAATCTTGTTTAGGAGGAATTATAAACGTATATGTCATGGGTTCNTAATTTTATTTGAGCGATGTTACAAAGAATTCTAGATATCAAAAATCTTGTTAAGGAGGAATTATAAACTTAGATGTCATAGGTTCGAATTTTGATAATTTTTTTGGGTTAAACTATAAGGGATTTATCCCTCATGAATATTCAAGTCTTAGTGTGAATGACTTACCTTTTGACCTGGCTAGTGAAAAGATTAATCAAAGTGCACGTAAGTTGGTCCAAACATCCCTGATTATTGAACCAAAAAAAAAAATCTTGTTAGAAATTCCATTTATGAATCGTTTATTATCTTTCTTTTACACCTTCAAAAATTTTAACGATGAGCAAGACGAAACTATATGGAGACGAAGGGGGCATGGCCCCCTCATATTTTTAAAATTTAGCTATACCCACTTAAATATTTGAAAATCTTATGTCTCTTTTTATATTTTAAAAAATGAATATACATAGTAAACATTATTTTTAGTATATTCAAAGACTTTAATGATCTAACTCGATAATCAAATGAAAGATAGTAATCAAGCGAGTACTTTTTTTACCGACGAAGAAGAATATTTAATTGTACAAGCTTTATGAAACAATAAATGGTATAATTATAAATAAATTTTAGTCAGGTAGCTCTAAAAGTAGTTATAAAAAAACATCAGGCAACAACCAAGAGAAATGATAAATGCAGTGTCTGGTAAGAGTATCCCTCATCTGACATTTTAGGAGTTCCTTTATATGCGATTAAAGGCAATGCCACTTTGATTTAGACCCCACAAACATTTAAAAGATACCATACCATACACTACAAGTTATAATAATGTTTGGAATGTATAACTTTTATTACTGCTTGTATTCAACATACTTAATGGATAGAAATGCAGAATGCGATAGAGGTAATAATAATTACTTGTACGAAAAACAAAGGAGATAATGTTTGGTCGGTTTAACAACCTAAATTCAAATCTCTCTCTCAAACCTGCCTCATAAACTATACCAAACAAAATGTTGTAAGTGACAAATTTATTACTAACATGTACTTTTAACCTATGTTATATGGGCAATTGATATAAAATTTACAGTGACTAGAGTGAAGTCATAACAAGGTAACAGTACTGAAAGGTGCGGTTAGATCACCTCCTTTTTAAGAAGAGCTAATGCTTGTTGGATATTTTGGTTTGACACTGCTTCACACCCAAAAAGAAGGAAGTTACGTCTGAGTGAAATTTGGAGATGAAAGTCTTCTTTCGTTTCTCGACGGTGAAGTAAGACCAAGTTCATGATCATAGCAAGAATATTAGTTATATGAATGACTTAATAATAATTCAAACTCCAACCATAAATCTTTTAGTGAATTAAAAACATCTTAGAATGGATAAATATGGAGTGGGATTTAGGAGTAGCTAGCTAAACTTAAACAACAATCTTATATATAGATAAATTATTAGGGATAGAGGTAACACAGTGTTTAGAGATTGATCGTTACCAAACTTGAGGAGTAATACTAGTTTTACATAAATTAGAATTAAAGAATAGGCCAATAAGAATACATCAAGAAAGAGTCTACATAATTAAAACCAACAAAAATTCAAGAACTTAGGATATTGGATTGTAACTGTTTGAAATGGGAGATAACGGATAAGGAAGTTATAACAGATTCATCACTAGAAAGGTGTCATATAAGGTTTTTAAAAAATTTTAAAATCAAAAATTCAAGAAATGAGAGATTTGAAGCTCAAAGAGGACTACTATATTGCTATCTATTATAGTATAGATTATGACATTAGGTATTACCATAATCCAACAATTGATTGTGAATTCCTTTCTTGGTTACTCCACCCACTTTTGCCAAGTAGTAAATAACATTGATAGCTGATCAAACTTTAGCAATTTCTTTTTTTTTTTTAGAAAAAAGAGGAGGGGCAACTAGTAAGTAGTCAGTCTCTCTGGGCATGATCATGAGGGATTCTTCACTGTGAAATGTTCAGTTTAAGTCATAACTACTAATTTAGAAAGATAGTTCATCACTATAATACCACTAGAATCAAACAGCAAACCATATTACTCTTGTAAATTAAATCTTGCTTGATAACTGCATGGGAGTCAGGAACAACCCTAAACAAATATGGCTTACTACTAGACCCTCAATTTGAATGGTCACCGTAAGAGATTAAATCGCGCGTTCGGGTTTCCTTCCCCCACCAAAGGATTCTGACTGATCTGGACTCCTTCTTAGGACAATCCAGTAATCTTTACCTCTAAGTGCCCATGAGGACCTGCGTCCCACATCAACTGAGAGTCGTCTCCCTCCCCTCACATATAAGTCTGCACTTCATATGGAGGAGGTACCCACTAGCACTTGATCAAGTGCTAGTGGGTACCTCCTCCAAATGAAGTGCAGATTTTTATGCGAGGGGGAAAGACGACTCTCAGTGAATGTGGGACGAGCTCTTTATGGGCACTGAGAGGTAAAAGCTACTAGATTGTCCTAGGAAGGGGTCCAGATCAGTCAGAATCCTTCGGTGGAGGGAGGATATCCCGGTGCGGATTAATCCCTTATAAAAAGGCGCTTTTTGGTGGACAGGATTACCTCCCTTGGAAAAGATTTTGGTTGGCTTGGACCCCTTCTTAAGGCAATTCAATAGCTTTTACCTCTCAGTGCCCATGAGGAACTCATCCCATATCGATTGAAAGTGGTCTCCCCCCTGTCATATAACCCTACGCTTCATAAGTGGTTAGTGGGTACCTCCTCCATATAAAAAGAGTAGGCTTATATGTGGGGGAGGGGAGACAACTCTCAGTCAATGTGGGACGAGGTCCTTATGGGCACTGAGAGATAAAGACTACTTGATTGCCCTAGGAAGGGGTCTAGGTCGGTCAGAATCCTTCGGTGGGAAGAGGATATCCTGGTGCAGATTTATCCCTTACAATCACCATAATAGTTCAAATGACAAAATTACAATAGCTAAAATTTCGAAATCTCAAGTTGGAACCTTGTGATAAACAACTTGATTAGTGGATGCTCATAGTTTGCAAGTAATTACGCATCCCAAGTTCAACAAAATATTGAAAAAATTCAAAAAAAAAAACCTCTAGTTAGGACCTTTCTTGGTCATTAAAAAAGGGTCATCCTTCACTATCAACACAAAGGGCACACCCCTTGAAATGCTGTGCTAAAACACTGAATAAACCAAAAACACTGATGAGATGGCTACGCGTTTTGTGGATGTGGGGCTCTTGGCATGAGTGTGCCGTCTTCATATACAGCAGCTCCTCAATCAAATTCCTTTTTTCAAGTCATTATGCTTTTGTATCTCACTGTGAATCTGCCAAAAGTTCAATTCTAGACTAATAGTTTCTCACCTGTCAAAAACATGCTGTTGTGACAACCTGATCATGTTGTGTCGACTTGTTATTACTTTAGGAATGGTGTCAATATCATATCAATACTAATATGACACGGTTAATCAAACATTGTCGAATTCTTTAATATTAATGTGGATGGTATTTTCATACAAATAATACTTTGTTGTTCGTGTAATCCTTTTAATAATTAGGACATATCAAAATATAACTTTTATATTAAACAGATTGGAGGGCTTGTGCGTATTGAATCTAAAATTGTCGCCTTTAATCTATATTTATACTATTTATAAATGTCAGTATCTGTGAAAAAATTTTGATTTCTTATTTTATCTTTAATTATTATAATAAAATCAATTATACATATTTATATATTTTTATTTAGGTTATGTTTTTTTACATATATTTGACTTTCAACTTGTTTTGAGTTTTTTTTATAAGAATTTTTAAATTTTTTTAAACTCAGTTATTAGTAGTATCAATTACTTATAATTATCTATATCTATATGAAGAAGTAAAAGTCTATATATATTAAATTATTATACACATATAATTATTAGATTGAATTTTACCATCCAATATATATTATATTTTATTTTTTTGATATGTAATAATATAATAATATTGTAAACGATCTAATTAATCTATTTAACAAAATAAAAATTAATAATTGTATAATATAATTAGATGTACAAATTTTTAAAAGTGTCAAAGAAAACATCTAAATAAATGATAAATTAAGTATTTAAAAATAANAATCAAATTCCTTTTTTCAAGTCATTATGCTTTTGTATCTCACTGTGAATCTGCCAAAAGTTCAATTCTAGACTAATAGTTTCTCACCTGTCAAAAACATGCTGTTGTGACAACCTGATCATGTTGTGTCGACTTGTTATTACTTTAGGAATGGTGTCAATATCATATCAATACTAATATGACACGGTTAATCAAACATTGTCGAATTCTTTAATATTAATGTGGATGGTATTTTCATACAAATAATACTTTGTTGTTCGTGTAATCCTTTTAATAATTAGGACATATCAAAATATAACTTTTATATTAAACAGATTGGAGGGCTTGTGCGGATTGAATCTAAAATTGTCGCCTTTAATCTATATTTATACTATTTATAAATGTCAGTATCTGTGAAAAATTTTTGATTTCTTATTTTATCTTTAATTATTATAATAAAATCAATTATACATATTTATATATTTTTATTTAGATTATGTTTTTTTACATATATTTGACTTTCAACTTGTTTTGAGTTTTTTTTATAAGATCTTCTAAATTTTTTTAAACTCAGTTATTAGTAGTATCAATTACTTATAATTATCTATATCTATATGAAGAAGTAAAAGTCTATATATATTAAATTATTATACACATATAATTATTAGATTGAATTTTACCATCCAATATATATTATATTTTATTTTTTTGATATGTAATAATATAATAATATTGTAAACGATCTAATTAATCTATTTAACAAAATAAAAATTAATAATTGTATAATATAATTAGATGTACAAATTTTTAAAAGTGTCAAAGAAAACATCTAAATAAATGATAAATTAAGTATTTAAAAATAAATAAATTAAATTAAATATCTAAATAAATGATAAATAAAGTATTTAAAAATAATTTAATAATTAAAATTAGCAATACTTAAAGTATGACTTAATTATTTAACACCTAAATTATTATTTAGTTTAATTATATATAATTTATATTTATTATAAAAATAATATTATTTAAATTTATTTACATGTGAGGACATCGTGGGTCCAAACAAATGTGAGGAGAGTAAAAATGGGTACCCAACCCAACAGGAGGGCCCTACACCAGAAAGGTCAATCCCTAATTAATTAGCCAGAACAAAATATCCATATAAGCGATTGATAACGAGAGTTCGATCGAAAATGATATTTCTTTTCTTCCTCACCTATCGATTCTTATTAGATACTCTTTTAGATATTTCAATGGAAATGTACGAATTTAGGGTTAATTGAAATGGATGTCCTCAGACTATAGAGTTTGTTTCATTTTGATCGATAATATTTTAATTACATCATTTTAGTTTATAAAATATTAAATATGTTTTTATATAATTTTTCAAATAGATAACATCTAGTTTACTAATGATTTTTTTTACTATAAACTTATCATGTAATAACTACGTGACAAGTTATGAAAAAAAAATTGTTAACAATTTGAATGTTGTCTGTTCGAGAAATCGCATAAAAATATATTTAATATTTTAGAGAATAAAATAATATAATTAAAATATTAAGAATAAAAATAAAATAAAGTCTTCACTCCACTCTGTGGACTTCCGGTGTAATTCACCCATGACCCAAAAATAGGGCCTAGAAAGTGTATAGTATGGACGGAGTGAACACAGAAAAAGCAACAAAACAACGTTCTCTCGGCCGGACAAGAGAGGACAACACAGTAAAACTCAAAGATCACGCGCATTGGGCATATTGTCCCCACCTTTTCTGTGCTCATCTTTTGATTTTGATCAACTATACATACATATATATATATATATAAATTAATTTTTTTAATTAATTATCTAAATTTTAAATCCAATTTTATATTATATTTTGTGATTTTGAATATTAATTTCTATTGTGATTGCTTAAGAATTACATGTAGTCAACTATAAATATACGTTGAAATTAAAATTTTATTTAATAAAAATAAGCTGAAATATGATAGACCAAATTTTTATTTTTTAAACAATTTTACATATCAAATGGAATCTAATAAAAAATTCATCTATCCAAATGACATAATTTTTGAACTACATTAATTTAGCAACTTTATTACCGGTAAATTTTAGTTTTAAATGCATTTCTCAAATTTTTTGAAGCTTTTTTTCACCCAAAGTGTATCTAAATTTATGATTCTCCATTAATTATGTGGGTTTAATTGGATTTTATAAAAATTACAATAATAATTAAGTTAAAAAATATTTGCCAAAAAATAGATATCAACCAATGATCTTGTATTGATTTTTTCGATTATTTCTATTATATCATTCATTTTTATCAAATGTTAAATCATTTAATTTTTGATTAATTCATGAATTAATTTTATTTTTTTATTTTGAATATTATTCATATATATAATAAAATAATTAATGAGTAAAAATTAATTTAAAATTATATAATTAAAAAAAATTATTAATTTTTTGAATGTTCGAATTTTATGTTATATCATACATATCTTCAGTCATAAATTATTGCTATTAATATAATAAAATAAAATAAAATATAAAAACTCTATACTTTTTATGTTTTATAATGGTATGAAAAATATTTTTTTAAAGTACCGTAATTAGATTTAGACCCAGTTAACTATAGTTAAACTGTCGAATAGAACTTTTAACTGCGGTTAACTGTCCAGACTCTCTGCTTAGAATTCAGAGCAGTACAAAAGACTGTGTACGTAAAACTCGCACCGTAATTTTCAGTATCTCGCGATACGATACAGACCAAGTCATTTTTCCGTACTTATTTATTTAATAAATAAAATAATTGGTTCCAAGAGATTAAATTAATGGTGCGTTAATTCTTTGCTAAATCACGAAATTATAAAGTAATTAAAAGTTTCTTAATCAGAGATTAACCCCCTCCTTGTTGTTTTGTTATTGTCACAGATCTGAACAAGAGAGATAAAGATAAAGAGATAGGAATGAAATTGAGGGTAAACGACGGAGAGAGAAGAGAGAGAGAAGGGCCCAATCTTCAACTCTAGCTTTGGAGTTTTGTGATAGCAAAGATTTTCAGTTTCCAAGTCCCTTCCCTCAGGCCTGTTCTTCAAGTAGTGCCGTTTTGGTCTGTGACTGTGTATGTACTGTTACATCACAGTGTTAGGTCTGCCACACTCTGATCGCCCATGAACTCTCTCTCTCTCTTTCTCTCTCTCTCTCTCTCTCTCTCTCTCTCTCTCTCTTAGAAATCTGAGATTCTAACTCTGAATATGCTTCATGATATGGAGTTGTATTTTGACCATGATCAGTGTGTGTTCTTCAACTGCCGAGTTTTTCTCAGGCGGTTCTTCGGTTGATTCGAAAGCTGTTTTTGAGTGTTGAGTAGCAGATTTGAATTCGCATTTATAAATACTTTGTGAAGGAAACCGTGCGATTTTCAGTTTGTGTGAGCGAAGAGTAAATGCGTGGAAATTGAACGAACGTGAACGGCGAGGAATAAGTTTTTACGATACTGTATATGAAGGTTTATAGAAAGCGGAAACCAGAGAGACGTGGTCGTTTTTTACGGTCTGATTGAAGAGAAAAATCGACAACCGCTGTTGAGAGTTCGTATTTGTCTGGGACTTGTTTACAATTTCAGTGTACACTCTCTCCTCCTCAAGTAATGCTTTGGGTGGCTTTTGTTGCTTGATCTCTGGACCTTGAAAGGTAATAAATCTCATTTTGTTTATACTTATTTGTGTATGCATATAAAAGTTGGCTTTCAATTTACTTCTTTTAACTCTCAGTTAGAATAATGCTTTTTGTCTGAATCTGTTGGGCTTTTTGGTTGTTCACAGCATTTACTGAGAAAGAGTAGCAAGCTATGGCAGAAAATTGAGGCTGTTTTCTGGTTTGTGTTTGTTGAAAACCACCATTTCATTACTCTATTCGACTAAAGATATTTCAGCAATTTGCAAGCAAAACGGAGAGCGATGGAGGAGGTAGAAAAGAGCTTGGACTCTCAATTATGGCACGCCTGTGCCGGAGGTATGGTCCAAATGCCTCACGTTAACACCAAAGTCTTCTATTTCCCTCAGGGTCATGCTGAACACGCCCTTGCAAACGTTGATTTCGGGGCAATGCCTAGGGTTCCGGCATTGATTCTTTGCCGGGTTGTTGCTGTGACGTTTCTGGCAGACCATGAAACCGATGAAGTTTATGCTAAAATTAGGTTAACACCAATCAGGAACAATGAGCATGATTTTGATGATGATGGGCGTGTGGGGAGTAATGGGTCTGAATCTGCTGAAAAACCCACTTCTTTTGCAAAAACATTGACCCAATCGGATGCGAACAACGGTGGGGGGTTCTCGGTTCCTCGGTACTGTGCTGAGACCATCTTTCCTCGGTTGGATTACTCTGCTGATCCCCCGGTTCAGACTGTGATTGCGAAGGATGTTCATGGTGATGTTTGGAAGTTTAGGCATATTTATAGGGGGACACCAAGGAGGCATTTGTTAACTACGGGGTGGAGTACTTTTGTGAACCAGAAGAAGCTGGTTGCTGGGGATTCCATTGTGTTCTTGAGGGCAGAAAATGGGGATCTCTGTATTGGGATTCGAAGGGCAAATAGAGGAGGCATTGGTGGCCCCGAGTCCCCATCTGGGTGGAACTCGGCTGCTGGAAACTATGGGGGATTTTCTATGTTCTTGAGGGAAGATGAGAACAAATTAATGAGAAGTGGTAGTAGCGCAAGTCTGAATTCCCGTGGGGGTTTGAGGGGGAGGGAAAGAGTAAGGCCCGAATCAGTGATTGAAGCTGTGTCTCTTGCTGCCAAGGGGCACCCATTTGAGGTTGTTTATTATCCTCGTGCTAGCACTCCAGAGTTCTGCATCAAGGCTTCATCTGTGAGGGCGGCAATGAGAATTCAGTGGTGCCCTGGGATGAGATTCAAAATGCCNAAGGGCACCCATTTGAGGTTGTTTATTATCCTCGTGCTAGCACTCCAGAGTTCTGCATCAAGGCTTCCTCTGTGAGGGCGGCAATGAGAATTCAGTGGTGCCCTGGGATGAGATTCAAAATGCCCTTTGAAACCGAGGATTCTTCTCGGATTAGCTGGTTCATGGGAACGATAGCTTCTGTCCAGGTTGCTGACCCCCTGCACTGGCCTGATTCGCCATGGCGTCTTCTCCAGGTAATGCTGTGCTAACAGATGTCTTCGTCTAAAACAGAGAATCTCACAATTTCCGGACAATTTTTTTGGCTGAAGTTGTTGTTTTCTAAATTAGTCATATTAGTTTCTTAGATATTGCTGTAATGCACTTAGTTGGTGGTCTTGCCCAATGTAGGGTGCACTACATTTATATAGCTCTCGTGTTTTTGAATGGTTTCTTGGAACCTCAGAACTGTGCAAATTCATATAGCCCTTCTCTGTAAACAAGTTTGCTTATGTACTATATTTTTGTATAACACAGTAATTGTCAATCATATACTTCACTCCATGTGTACGAGGGCGTAACTTCTTTCCATGGTAGCGTGTTATCCATAAATAAGAAAAAAAAAAAGAAAAGAAATGATAGCATATTATACATTCACAGTCGTTATTGAAGAGTCTAAGAATGACTAGTGTATCAGCAGAGTAAATCTTTGATTACTATTATATTTCCTCGACTCAGACAAAGCATATGTTGTGTACTCTGGCAATATACCGCTTGTAAAGTTTTCTATGCCAAAGCAAGCTCGATATGCAGATTGGCCTATTTGCCCATTTGGTTTAATGTTCATGTTTCAGTTGTGAAAGAAAGTTGATCTTAATTTTGTAAACATTTTTTTAATTTAATTGTTCCCTGAACATTGAAGAGAAGGAAATGTTTGTAGGAACTTCTTATGTCGAGTAATGCATACATTTGGATTAGAGCACACCACTCTGTGGTTCATGCTGAAGATATTCTTTTAGTCCTAGATTAGATTAAGCTGTATTATTTCTTTTAGTACTTTGTTAGTTGCTCCTTTTATGCCAATTCTTTTGCAAAAGCTTCGAGTCAGGGAAACATGTCTACACCTGTGTGATCTTGCTTTTAGCTTCACTTCTTTTAACTTTTTCCAGCATTCCATGTTGCAGGTGACATGGGATGAACCAGATTTGCTGCAAAATGTGAAGCGGGTCAGCCCATGGCTTGTTGAATTGGTATCAAATATGCCCGTCATTCATCTGTCACCTTTCTCACCACCTAGAAAAAGGTTGCGGATACAGCAACACCCAGACTTTCCACATGACGGCCAATTTCCAATGCCGTCATTTTCAGGCAACCCCCTTGGGCCCAGGAGTCCCTTTTGTTGTCTACCTGACAACATTCCTGCAGGCATACAGGGAGCCAGGCATGCTCAATTCGGAATCCCATTATCAGATCTCCATCTTAGGAACCAACTGCAGTTGGGACTGTTTCCACCCAGTTTCCAACGGCTTGATCCACATGCTAAATTCTCAGATGGAATTATCCAAGGCCACACTAATGGTGGTGACAGTATATCTTGCTTGCTAACCATGGGGAATCCTAATCATAAGTTGGAGAAATCTGATACTGCAAAGACATCCGGTTTTATCCTTTTTGGTCAGCTAATACTCACTGAACAACAGCTCTCTCAAGCGTGTTCCAGTAATGGAGTTTCACCAGTTCCAATCAAGAAAAGTTCACCAGATGGGAATCTAGACAAGGCAGAAAAATTTTCACTTGATCGCCATGGTATTCCAGATAATCTGTCCAGTGCCAGGTTTTTGTGGAACCAAGGCTTTCACACAGGTAAACACGGCCTGGATACTGGTCACTGCAAAGTATTCCTAGAGTCGGAGGATGTAGGACGGACTCTTGATCTCTCAGTTCTTGGATCCTATGAGGAGCTCTACAAAAGGCTGGCAAACATGTTTGGAATAGAAAGATCAGAGATGCCAAGCCATGTGCTCTATCGAGATGCAACAGGTGCTGTTAAACAAACTGGAGATGAGCCATTCAGGTATCACTTAGCGTTTATTTCTTTTCCTTGTGGATCTGATCAAATAAGTTCGTGTATTGAGAAGGCACCTGGCTTCTTGGATTGTACTGCAGTGAGTTCACGAAAACAGCAAAAAGACTGACAATTTTAATGGACTCAGGCAGCAACAACATTGGAAGGTAAAAAAAAAAGCATCAGTTTATTAACTGTTCATATTTTTCTGCCATGATGCTTGCCATTTGTAATATTGTTTTGTAGGGAACTCTCTAATCTGATTTTTAATTTGTTAATGTTCTGCTATTCAAAATTTGTGCAAATTTGTTTGTTTTATTGCAAAATTCCATCAAAATGAAATCTGGAATTCTATATTGGCAGGAAATGGATAACAGGTCTGCGAAGCACTGAACATGGACTGGATGCTTCCAAGCAGACGGGCCCCTTGGGCATATTTGCGTAAAATACTTAATCATTTGAGCGTTCATCCCCAAGAGAAAAAGATAAAGAAGATATTTCTCATTCTGGTTATGTAGGTAAAAACTTTCCATTCAGAGAGCTTTCTATAAATATGTTTGTTTGAGAAAAGACTAGTTTATGTTTCATGCAATGTTACTGTCTACAGAAAATATTGATGCCTGATATGATATGCTTAAAGATTATGTTTTAAGTTAATCCTTTGCATTTCTTCCTTGGCTGATGAGCATGCTTAATTGAGATGATGCATGGTTAGGCCTGGCTATGCTACTCTTCTTTACCTTTTCAAAGGGAAAAATCTACACTCGGTGCTGTCTTTGTACCAAACTCCCCCCCCCCCCTCCGTTTTTGTTTGTTGGGAAGAGTTAACATCAAATGATTTTGTGACTCAAGGAGGCCCAAAAATTAAAGTTCAATCTTTAAAGAGATGGAGGTCGACCCTAAAACATGGATCGATTCTTACTTGGTCTCTCGAGTTTTAATTTGATCTGATCGTAATTATAGAGTTCTTGGAACTACCAGTTTGTTGAAAAGATTCCAACAGACAATAATTGTGTGGATGAAGATCTTGACTTAGTAGTTAAAGAAATCCTACTATTCTTATGCTTTTTATACACAGCTCCTTGGTATGAGTGTTTTCCATGGTTGTACTAGTCCATGAGGCATGATTGTATTTTTGACTTTGATCTAACTTACCTGCATTGTAGTGGAAGGCCAATGTCTTTACTTACAAGAATGCAGTTCACTTGGTCGAGATGCCCTAGTGCTAGTGCTTGTGCTTACTTTTTCCCATGTTTACTCATTGATTACGATCAGTAGGGTCATCGAGTGATGTCCTATAATGCCAGTTTAGAATGTGTGCGAGTGTTAATCCATTTAATCTTTGGACCCATCTTGTTTTGTTATTTGTGTTAACAGTCATGACATTTTTAATCTCGTGTTTAATANGGGTGAGTGTTAATCCATTTAATCTTTGGACCAATCTTGTTTTGTTATTTGTGTTAACAGTCATGACATTTTTAATCTCGTGTTTAATAATAATTAATCCTAAATCGTTAATTTCCTACTAGGTTTGGATCGCACTGAAAATGTTATATTTTTTTCCTTAAGAGAAAGTAAGAACTTGGGGAGTGATCTGCACACTATCCTTTCCGACTCCTCCATTCCACTCTCATTTTGACATTCAGTTACACAAAAGCCTCTTTGCCCAACTACTCTTGCACTGCATATATATAAAGAAGCAGAAAGAACACGAGGACCACCATTTCTAGCTCATCACCAACAAAGCCAATAGGGTTGGTGCTCCTCCAAACAGGAGCCTCCACCCCGGAAAAAGTGGACCCCCCCTCTCTCTGTGGACCACCCCGGCCGCCTCTACCCAGCCCTGAGCGGAACAAAGACACCAAACCCCCCATCGCCCCCTAAACTCTCTCTCTCTCTCTCACACACACACACACACACACATCTATGGTGATAGTCTGATAATAGGTGGCGGCGAGGCATGTGGGTTTGTGGTAAGAGGGGAAAAAACAAAGCCGCTGCACTACTAGTGAAAAAGAGAAAAAGTAGTTCACTTTTATAATGTGATAAAAGAAAAAGAAAATGAGTTCTTCTTTCTTTTTTGATTAATTCCTCACTCGCATATGTGTAAGATCAAATCTATTGGATTTAAAGGTCAAGGCTCCCCCTTTCCTTTATCTCTAAAGGGGTTTGATTCCATACTGGTGTGTATCATTTCGGCCACCCCGGGAATGTTTAGAATTACCATTGCTTAGCTTTTACATCCAACTGCTCATACCTAAAGGCTCCCGAAATGTTGAAGTTAGAGAGACTTCCTACAAAATAAAGAGAGCCGGCATTGTCACCCACAAGACTCCGCACGAGTGAGAACTATTCCAATCATGTGTCTTTTACGCTATAATTTATAACTATAATAAAATATATCACTTTTATGAGAAAATTTTATTAGTATTTTTTTGTCCGGCAAGACTATGTTACATGTCTTTAAACTTGTGCTTACAGTTTCAATATGAATGCAAATAATTAATTTCTTTTACTCTGAATATAAAATCTCGAGATAATAACTTTGATTTGGTTTTCATATCAGTTCTCTCATGGGTAATTTCAAATTATGAACGCAAATCTCCCTAATATAGTAATTTCTTTTACAATCACTAGATAAGAATTCGAGTCGAGAGACCAAGGTACATTACATAGAATAGAACAGTAGATTTGAAAATCCCCAAGAACATAAGCAGAGCAGGTGGACAGCCACAGTTACAATCCCCACAAAAACAAATTGTAATTTTATTACAAGTCCAAAGACAGCCAGCCAACCAAGCAACCAAAACGACATTTTTCCCTCGCACACGTGAGGTATGGGACCCATGCCAACTAAGATGAGAGGTGAGTGATGGTCAAATTGATTTGAATGCCCCACGTGGGCAACCCACTCGTGTCGCCTTTTTGATGGCTGGGTCCCTTGTTTCTTGGTACTCCTCTTTTTCATTGACTTTCATTATTTCGTCTCCACTAAGAATAAGAAATCAATTTATCAATGCTTTTACCATCACTTTTTTGGTTTTAATTCTTTGGCTTAGTTTACGCACACTTTGATTTATCTCTTTTCTAGTTTGATCAAAAATCAGTCATCTACATTGAAATAATGATACTCATAAGAGAATAAATTCATAATGGCTTAATCTCAAAAAATTATTAATATTTAAATTTAAAATGTTTAAATTTACATATCGTCTTTGTTATTATTTAAACTATCTTTTAGGGTTAATACAATAATATAAATATTTTCAATATGTCGAATGAGTAATATTGGATGTAACTATTATATTATGTCAGCATTGTCACGTAATATAATTGCTTAATAATAACTCAACAATTAAGTAAAATGGACTTTATTTTTTCAAAAAATCACCTATTCACGTAAGTTAGTAATTGTCACATATTCAAAAAGTGAAGTTTATTTGCCCATTTGTTCCCATCATGAATGACTATTGTTGGTCCAATTTCACCATCGCGTTTCAATCACAAGATGGGGGTTTCATCTTGTAATGATATAATTTGATTAAACGAGTTTGAAATCTACTTGTTCACTTATTATTTTAGAGCAAAGTTATAGAGATCTTATTGTAAGACATAATGATGTGATTTTAATGTAACAATTGAATTATTTGTAAGTTCTAATGTTAGATAAAAACTCACAATTAATTCAATAATTGTACATCATTAGATCTCTAGATTATATCTTTTAAATTAAGTCCAAATAATATTTTTTATTACTTTATCATAACGCTAATATAGTATAATCGTTGCAAGTAAATATATTTTCCTAATCGGAGGAGGAGGGGGGGGGGGTTGTTTGGAAATTGTCAAAGGTAGGTTTTGGAAATAGTGCTGGGAGGAAATAGCGTATTGACCAAAACAACTTTCAAAGACACAGAAATATTTCCTTTCAGGCTTTGTTTTCAGTTCCAAACCCGTAGGTTATGGAATTTGGTCCTCCTACATTGGGATGAATGAGATTGCAAAACTAATAATGTTTACCACCTTTACTTGCACCTAACACGAACTAATCTTGGTCAAGCTCATTGCATTCATATCCAAGCACTTATTTTTTTTTTTTTTAACCCTAAATAATTAACAATCCACTCTATGACATTTTGTTAGTGTTGTGGTTATGGTATAGAAATATTGTTATTTTTTATATATTGTACTTGTATCTCTTTTTTATCTAATATAAAAGTATGTGATGTAAAAAATCATTCACACTAAGTCTATTATTACAGTCTAGTCCTAAGAAATTTGGACAGTACTAATGAAAATTTATTATCTTTGATATTCTCACTATCTATGTCTGTCTCGGGTGTTTTTTTTTTTGCAACAAGTGGACTGAAAATCAGTTGGAAGTAAAAGGTGTATTTATATAAGACTGGGTTAACATTTCTAGGTTTTTGAGCTTACTAGATTTGGTCGACTAGTTTTTGTTAGGGGAATTTTTCATCCCTATTTTTCCTAGACCAAATGAATAAATTTAATTTTGGTGAGTTTAAAGAAAGACTAATTCATCTATTTTTTTATTTTTTTTTATCATTTTTAGTTTTTCTCTTACCAAATATAATGTATTATTTTTTTTATTTTTTCATTATACCAAACAAAATCTAATATGTACACACGACCCAAAAAAAATCTTCGTAATCACTTTAACATCTATTTTTTTTTTATTTCCTCAATAAAGTATCGTATCAAGTAATTGTATTGAAAATTAAAAACTAAAAAAAAAACTTATAAATATGATAAATTTCAACACACGATGTAGTAAGTGAATCCAAAAGCACTTCAAAAATTAAAAAACTTCATCCAAAATTTGATATAAAAATCTAAAAATTGATTGCAGCGAAACCCATAGCAACAGAGCATGATCGATCTTCTATTGTGTTGTGTCGTACAAACAATTATGAAGAATGTACACAAGTTGTGAATGGTAGTATCGGTGGTACTGGTACGTCAAAAATGTTAGAATATCAAATTTTAATGTTGCTAATTTGTGCATGGACCCCAGCGATCCTCTTACGTCGCTATCAAAATGACATCGACCGACATTTGCTCTGTTTCAGCACTATCAACCTTACGTGTACGGCTGAGATCTTATTGTTCGTTGTTAGGTGGATCACCGCGATTTTGACGATCTGGAGATCCGATTAGAAATGAACCAGGAATTTAACTTCTCACGAGAAATTAAATTCCCAATACTCCTCTCACGACACAACACATGGTAAAGCAAACCAACTTCCCGTATGAACATGGAGGACATGGCCAGTAAATTTGGGTTAGAAACTGAAATTCACTAATCAAATTACCTCAACGTGTAATTTGACTCCCTCGACCGTTAAATTAAAAATAATAATAATAATTTGACACACGATCTCACTTTTATATCCACATCTATTATACTCATAACACCAATAGTTTTGAACCAAAATAATAAAAGGTGAGGTTATTTGCACTCCAAAATATTTATTTTTATTTCATTTATTTTTTTATTATTAAATTATTAAGTTCACATCATACTATATACAACCTTTTAATAAGTAAAAAAAAAAAACAAGAAATGACAAAATTAAGAAAATAAAGGAAAACATTTATTGGCAAATAAATAAAAAACAAAAATTTTTTAATTCACAATCGACACAAACTTGTCAAACGAAACAAATTTTCTATTAAAATACCTTGTCACTTTAATATATATATATACACACACACACACACCCTAAATCAAAAATTATTAAATTTCACAGAAATATCAAAACACAACAAAAATAATGAAAATTCAAAAAACAAACGTGAAACAAAATATATCAATAAATCGAGAAATAATACTAACGTGTGTCTCAAAAAATATTGAAACAGTGTTTTATAAGTACATGAAATGAAATAATAAATAAAACTCTAATTGTGAAAAGATATAAGGTAAACTTACTTACTAAAGATGTATATATATAGCATGAGGCTGGGCTAAGTTATTAATAGGGATGGGTATAAAAAAAATAAACTTAGTAATTTGATAATAATAAAAAATTAAATGGGATAAAAATAAATATGCGGGGTGAAAATAACCCCACCCCAAATACCCAATAATAAAATACCTAATTATGTTAAGATAAGTGTCAATACTATACCGAGGCCAACATTATTCTCCCAAAGTTATNTGAACCAGGAATTTAACTTCTCACGAGAAATTAAATTCCCAATACTCCTCTCACGATACAACACATGGTAAAGCAAACCAACTTCCCGTATGAACATGGACATGGCCAGTAAATTTGGGTTAGAAACTGAAATTCACTAATCAAATTACCTCAACGTGTAATTTGACTCCATCGACCGTTAAATTAAAAATAATAATAATAATTTGACACACGATCTCACTTTTATATCCACATCTATTATACTCATAACACCAATAGTTTTGAACCAAAATAATAAAAGGTGAGGTTATTTGCACTCCAAAATATTTATTTTTATTTCATTTATTTTTTTATTATTAAATTATTAAGTTCACTTCATACTATATACAACCTTTTAATAAGTAAAAAAAAAAACAAGAAATGACAAAATTAAGAAAATAAAGGAAAACATTTATTGGCAAATAAATAAAAAACAAAAACTTTTTAATTCACAATCGACACAAACTTGTCAAACGAAACAAATTTTCTATTAAAATACCTTGTCACTTTAATATATATATACACACACACCCTAAATCAAAAATTATTAAATTTCACAAAAATATCAAAACACAACAAAAATAATGAAAATTCAAAAAACAAACGTTAAACAAAATATATCAATAAATCGAGAAATAATACTAACGTGTGTCTCAAAAAATATTGAAACAGTGTTTTATAAGTACATGAAATGAAATAATAAATAAAACTCTAATTGTGAAAAGATATAAGGTGAACTTACTTATTAAAGATGTATATATATAGCATGAGGCTGGGCTAAGTTATTAATAGGGATGGGTATAAAAAAAATAAACTAAGTAATTTGATAATAATAAAAAATTAAATAGGATAAAAATAAATATGCGGGGTGAAAATAACCCCACCCAAATACTCAATAATAAAATACCTAATTATGTTAAGATAAGCGTCAATACTATACCGAGGCCAACATTATTCTCCCAAAGTTATATGACACAGCCTCCATCCATCACATGGAGTATAAATGAGGAGGGCCCATCATGTAAAACATAGCCCATTTGTAACTAAAAGCTACTTTATTTTAGCTTATAAGTTTGAACCAAACTGAAGCATGATACACGGATAAAAAAGAAAAGAACTCAACACTCGTAGCCGTAGATGAATTTACTTTTAAGTAAAACAGGACGTACGTTGGGCAGGTTATAGACAATACCAAGCAATCTCACTATCAAACGATGCAGTCTTAAAAACACATCAGTATCATGTACATGTTGCAAGACAAAAGTCTGACTTAGGTTTAATCCTACAGTTATAACTATTAAGACCAGCATTATTATTAACACATGAACTTGAGGTCCTACACAAAGCCAGCATAATTTTATTTGACATGAATATGGCCTAATGAATCAAATTCAATATAGTCCACTCATAATAGACTTCAAAAATCTGATAAAATTCTTGGGGTTACCTTGGTGAAGATGAACAAGTGATAGAGCATACCAAGCAATCTCACCTTATCTAATGGTACTGTTATAACAACACATCAATATCATGTAGATGTTATGAAGTGTGTCTTCACTATCATGTAGATGTTATGAAGTGTGTCCTGAGGCTTAATCCTACAGTTGTAACTTCTAAGACCAGTATTAACACATGAAATTGGACCCCTATAAAATATGCCAAAATATATAATTTGACTCAATTATGGTGGTCCAACGAATCAAATTCGAATATTTCAACCATGACAGAGAATGCCAAAACCTGCTAAAATCATTGGGGTTAAAGGGAAATGCCTTGGTGAAATTATTGATGGGATCTTATGTAGGAGACACCATGAAGCCCAGGGAAGACGCCAAAACCAAAAATTCCCTAAGCGTCCAGAAATTTTTTAAAGGAAATTCAGTCTTGCAACAAAACAAAGAGAAGTCCTATGAATCAAATTTTATGGGAGAGAAAAAAGTAGACGATGCAAAACTTATGCCATAACCCTAGAGAAAAAATTATGCGCAACAGACTATTAGATATAACATCAAGTCAACGCCCATTAACAGTATCCATATACTTACAGAAGTCTTGCATGTTTAGCCATGAAAATGTTATAAGCAGCACATATCTTACAATCGGAACATCATTATTTAAGGAGACGACTTAATAACAGTAGCATTGACCCCATTGCCCAACACATTTCACCTGATGAGCAAACCTGAAAGTGAAAGCAGAACCGCATGTAAGTTTTTATGCTCAAAAAGATAAAGCAAAGAACTAAATTAACAACAGTCATNAGTGCCCAACACATTTCACCTGATGAGCAAACCTGAAAGTGAAAGCAGAACCGTATGTAAGTTTTTATGCTCAAAAAGATAAAGCAAAGAACTAAATTAACAACAGTCATAACCTTCTTAATGGAGAAAGAGAAGTTGCCCAATCTTATGCATATAACTACCCTAGTACTACCATTTGTGCAGCATCTACATTGGTCCTATAATGAGAGTCATTGGGCACAGAGGACCATTTGACAGGAGGGTTGGAAAAATGGAAAGAGAGACCAGAAAAGTTCAAGTCTGAAAAGGAAAAATGGTCATAGAAAAGTTCCTCTTTTATCACCTTCCCGCCCATTCTTGAGCAGGAAATGGTACGCTCAGAGGGAAGCCTTCTTTTTTTCCCATTCCACCTTTTTGTTTTTCCTTCCACTCCACCTTCCTAACAAACAATAACAACACAAATGTCCAGTCCTCCACTTCTAGCCCCCTCTTCTCTTCTTTCCCACCACTACACTTTCAGGGTAGTTACAGTACATTACCCATTTTTAATAACGTAAAACCCTAAACTTATCCAAGATAGGGCTTCAAATCTACAAGACAGAGCCCATTATAAGCAAGAAGTAACCTGAAAATCAGAACACAAAAGTGTTGTCTATCTGTCAGATACAGAATTACAACACGTTTGAATGCACATTAGAAACTAGTTGAGCAGGCTCATCAAGTTTGTATTTCCAGAGACAGTCTACAGCCTACTGGTAACCAGTTCAACAACTTTTGCTACATGTCATTCCAAGAAGAAAAAGGAATATCACTGCNATAACTTTTGCTACATGTCCGGAAAGAACTTTTGCTACATGTCATTCCAAGAAGAAAAAGGAATATCACTGCACTCAAAAATATAGACTAAGAGAGAGAATTTAACTATGCACACAAAACAACATGATGTACGTATGACAGAATATGTCAAGAATTATTGGCATCCTCATTATGTTCCTTAGCATTAACATGTTTCAGGATATTCTACAACTTCACCCTAAACTATATGGAGAGAATTGCTATTACTCCATGAACTTCAAAATGGGTCAATTGCCCCCCCCCCCCCCAAAAAAAAAAAAAAAAAAAAAACCTCTCACACAGGGTCATTTAACTTGCAAATCTAATGGCAACTGAAAAATTAAAAACCATGATCTTACACTTGCAATGGATGCTCATGATTATATTCTTCATCATATCCAAAGGGCCATTCTTATCAATCCCCCTCCTTCCTAACTTAATCTTGTTCCAACAAAAAACCCAACCCTGTGGATGGTAAAAATTGAACACACATGAGCGTCTTAACCAACATTCGCACAAGCGCATGGCGAGAGAGATAAAAGGAGGCTTTGGGGAGAAGGAATGAGACACTAAACATTGGTTTATCCTTGTAACCTAAGCATACTATGTTTTGGCAACCTGGTTTCACTCGCATCCCGAACCTCTCATATCTGACCTTCCAACCTTTGCAAGCCTCGTTTTCTCTTCATTTAGATAGAGAACCTGTTAATTAAAATCTGAAGACTGAAGCCGATATTGATTCAATTTCCATTCCATGATCATATTAACAAATCCTCATACCCTCTCTCCAATTGACAGTGAGCATAAAGCCTGTCCTTTCACACATCCTGCATACTTAGCTAGACCTGGACTCACTATGAGACATTCTATCAAAACATGAATGAATTGGTTGCATTTGATAGACCAATTTCCCCTATATTTAACAGAATCAGGAATAGCAATCCTTGCACGTGACAATGGTACTTTTTGTTTACTTCTGCAACTTTTTAGGCTGCATTTCATAAAAGGCTGTTTTTGTTTTCAGTTTTTTGGAAAAAAGAAAAAGAAAAAAGAAGAACGCGCTTGGTGTATGTTTTCTTTTTTATTTTTTCTACTCTATTTTGAAACGAGGACAAAAAGAGCAAACATAACAAAGTTTCAAAAACACCCAACAAACACAAACACGCAGACAGACACAGACACAGGAGGAGAGTTTAATGAGTTCTCCAAAGCGAAAACTGTTAACAACAAAAAAATGAAGATTTTTCCTTACCATATAAAAACCCATTTGCAGCAACAACTTTTTTCCCCTTGAACATGAACTATCACCCCTCTCCACCATCTCTCTCTCGCGCACGATCTCTCTATCTCGCCTCTCTCCAACATCTCTCTGTCTCTCGCCTCTTTTCAACACAATCTACACCATCTCTTTGTCTCTCACCTCTCTCCTCGGTGGACAGATCTATGATTTTTTTTTCCAAATCTAGGGTTTATTTTTGCAGATCTAGGGATTTTTCTTCATCTTCATTTTTTTTTTTTTTTTGTTGATTTTAACATCAATGTGTGTGCATCCATGTGTGTGCGCGCGCTTATATGTGTGTATTGGATCCCTTATGGACCATTCCTCTTCTTTCCATTATAATGGATATTCATTCTGTAACATAACTATTTTCTTAGCATTGTAGTATATCCTTCTCTCTCTAATCTATTCGAATGAATGCTCAATTTGTTTATGTTAAATGGTTATCCCATTCCCCTGTCAACTAATTGACTGCATTTCATACATATGGTGTGTTGGGTGAGTGACATTTTGGTTTTATTGTTTCTGGTTTTATTCTTTATGTAACTATTGGGATTAGAGAGTGTTATAAGTTTGAATGTTTGGAGTTGTTGGAAATTGGTATGTAAATGAAAAATGTTGTTGAAGTTGATGCACATAAAAATGACAATGTCGTTGAGGTTGGGGCTAAAAAAGCTGACGGGCCATGGTCGTCCAGAAATAAGGTCATTTTTATTGAATTGATGGATTTGGAAGTCGGCCTAAAGACACATCTACATTTGAAAAAGATGCCTGGAACAGAATCACGCAACTAAGAGCAAAGACCAGGTATAATTATAACTTATTAGATGACGTCTAAAAAAATTTGTGCAAAGTAACAAACNTAACAAGTCGGCCTAAAGACACATCTACATTTGAAAAAGATGCCTGGAACAGAATCACGCAACTAAGAGCAAAGACCAGGTATAATTATAACTTATTAGATGACGTCTAAAAAAATTTGTGCAAAGTAACAAACTTTTCTTAAAATTTTTAATCATTATTATGTCTATTTTTTATAAGGGTTTAGTATGTATTAGTTTTCATTGCTGCTAGGTGAATAAGTCAAGAAAAAGGGTTGCTCTCAATATGACAAGCTTAGTAGAATATATGGTAAGACTAGTGCAACCGGTGAACATGTTGATCCTTCAACCCAACCTCCATCTGACATAAAGGAAGAGAAAGACACAACATTTGATCCTACAAATGCAATTGATAAAGGCAATAACAATGAAATTGATAAAAGGCCAAGCCACCATTCTCGTAGTAGGTCTACCACTCCAACCTAGAGCCGATGTACGAAGAAGGATAATGTCATGGTTAGTCTTACATCTGCCCTTAATGTGTTGGTGGAATCGTCCAAGAAAAAAAATGAGTATTTAGAGTACAAGATGTCTAGTGCTACAGTGGTGACATCTTCGTATGAGGATAGTGAGATTACTAACCATGAGGATGATTGGGTAGATGAGTATGTGCCTTCTTTGAATGCTCTGGAGGACATTAATGCAGCTAGCTATTCAAAAGTCATAACAAAATTTAGCAAGGGTATGACTTCGAGGAAGCTGTTCATGGCTATGCCGGACTATAGGAAGAGGGATTGGATTACACACGCCTATGATTTTTTTGCTTGCTCTTTACGTATTGGTATATGTATTTGTATTTAACTTGGAACTTTGGGATATATGTTTCTTTATGATCGTCATGAATGTTCGCCGGTGTTTATTTTATGTCTAAGTTGGGATTTATGTTTGTTTATTGGTTGTAAGTGTTATGTTTGGTATTTGCATACTTATGATTATTATCTACTATAGGTACTTCGACATTAAGGAATTCAGATGAGGAATTGGATGTGATATTTGGCAGAGATGATGAGATGAGTATTATCATGACCACAATAGCAATGAATATTTGGACGTCTCAACTTGGGGGTGGGGGGGGGGGGGGGGGGGGATG
>CAUOFW020004347.1:142261-152462 GCA_963454935.2 Ilex paraguariensis | reverse complement strand
GGGGGGGGGTGGGGGGGGGGATGATTATGTATTGAAATTAATTAATGGACATGAAGATAGGCGCTTTGACCAGTTTAAAATAGATCCATCCATAATTGTGTTGTTTTGCGAAGAGTTAAAAAACAGAGGTTTGCAATGGGTTGATGTACTAATATTTTGAATGTTTAACAACTTCTATTATTTTGTGTTAATGTATTATGCACTGTTTTATAGGTTCATGGGTATATTGATAAAATAATGTGGATGGATTTTAGCAAACATTAATATAAAGGTAAAATATATGACAGAAAATAATATGGTTACTAAACATGTTTTTAAGTTTTTTAAATTTCCTAAAACAAGAACTGCAACCAAACATGTTTTCTGTTTCAACTTTAAACCACAAAAAAAAACTGATTCTGTCTTTTTTTAAAAACATGAAAACAAAAAAGTTACCAATCACAACCCTACCAATCAACAACAAAGTTTCCCATTCTTTCCGACAATGACCAACATTGGATAAAATTTGGGGAGGAGAACAATGTTCCCTTCAATGGGCATCAACAAGAAACTTCAAGGGTTAAACTGAGACAAATTAAGTTCCTGCCCCCTGGGGGTATTAGTGAAACCAGCTCAATAGTTAGAGGTGTAAAAATATATATCACGTGTTCAAAATTCCAATTTCATACTCATGTACTGACTTATGGTCCATGCAACATATTTCCGGAAAAATGGCTACATTCAAAACTTATATAGAAGACAATACTCCTAGACATATGCCTATATCAAACAGTTATGTCCAAAACTTCCTTGATTATCAAAACATTGATGATGTGTTTTAGAGAATGAAGTTCACGGCTTGGAATTGGCTAAATTAGCTCAACATTTTTAATTAAATTCTCCAATTCCAATAACGCTGTATGAATCAAGTGCTTCAAAACACAGCCTGAGGAGTATCCAGCAGTGCCAAGAAGTTCATAGGTTCCTTATAATTTATAGGCCAAATTCAAAATAACAACAAACCAAACATTCATCATAAGATTTGAGGAAACATACCCCAAGGAAATTGCCACTTCAATTAAAAGCAATTGCCTTTGCAATCACTTGATAAAATTTGACATCAACCAATATATTCGTAGGACTATTTGTATCAGTCTTTGCACGCATCTATTACATATGGCTCTCCCACCAAATTTTTGTATCACAGTGGACTAAAGACAACCAAGCGAACAGGGACAACAAGCACATGTTTTCAGAGAGCAGAGCAATCCACATATACGAGAACCCAGCAGCTAAACCAATGCGCGTGTGTGCTTGTGTGTGTGTGTTTTCAAGTCTATCATGTTCCATATATCAGCAGATTCCAAATTTAAAGAAACCTACTAAAAACCCTACATGCAACTAACAGGAATCAAATCTGAATTAACCTAATCAGTCGACAAACTACAAAAATCCTTGATGCGGGATCCGATCCAGTAGCACAGGCCTTTCGATGAAGCCACTGTGCCAACAGATATCATAAAATCAGATACACCAATTTAACGCATCCACATTCACAGAATCACATATAAGGTAATTAAGTAGACAAGGAAGATTCCAAAAAATTAGTTCAATAGCCGATACTGCACATATGTAGATAAGAGTGTGTGTTTGTGTGGTACTGAACATAAATGTGACTAAAGCACAACTATTCAAGCAGATAAGGAGTACAGATGTAATAAGAGTATGAATCCCTTTTTTATTACGTGGAAATAGTAAAACAGCATCAAAAAACTATTCATACTATGATCATAGTATGATGGCGGTTGGGCAAGTATGCCCCCATCGAAAACAAATGTTTCCAGATGTCTGGATGAAAACAACATAAACTGTAAGATAGATGCAATTCCATACAATCAACAAATGATGCATCACAACAGGAATAGTAGAAGAACTCAAAAACCAGATCTGAGTGTTAACAATGCAGCCAAAAATGCATTTAATGATAAACTTCAAACTATGAAAAACTCAACTGTCAATCCATATAAATTAACTTTTGACACTATAAAATTTGAATATGCTCGCTAGCTACCACAATCTCGGAGTTCCTTTAAACTTTTTTCTCCAATTTATCTCGTGGCAATCAATTGGAAACCCGTAAACCAACAAGTGATCCGTATAGAATTTAAACTTCACTACACAAACACCTATATATGCATAGTCACACTCGATCAACCATCTCTGTATTCCCTTTTCAACGGACACAAATAAAGGGCGTAAAATTGCATTTATGTTTCTTCTTGTGGGTCCCCTCACAGCCCTCGATTGATCTACGTCCTTCGCAAAGGGAACACAGATAATGAGAGTGGTGCATATATGAGGAAGCAAATGCGTGCAGGGAAGGAAATGAGCATGACAATGCAAATACAGGTAATTACGGTAGGCTTTAAATTCTACGTGGATCACCCACGGGTTTACGGGTTTTTAATTGATTGCCACGGCAGCAATTAGAGAAATAAAGGATCAAAAGAAAACGGAACTTCGAGTTTGTGGCAGTATACAATATTCAAATTTTATTGCATCAAAAGCTAACTTATATCATTGACAGGTTTCATAGTTCAAGTTTATCATTAAATGCACTTTTAGCTGCGGGTTTACGGGTTTTTAATTGATTGCCACGGCAGCAATTAGAGAAATAAAGGATCACAAGAAAACGGAACTTCGAGTTTGTGGCAGTATACAATATTCAAATTTTATTGCATCAAAAGCTAACTTATATCATTGACAGGTTTCATAGTTCAAGTTTATCATTAAATGCACTTTTAGCTGCGGGTTTACGGGTTTTTAATTGATTGCCACGGCAGCAATTAGAGAAATAAAGGATCACAAGAAAACGGAACTTTGAGTTTGTGGCAGTATACAATATTCAAATTTTATTGCGTCAAAAGCAAACTTATATCATTGACAGGTTTCATAGTTCAAGTTTATCATTAAATGCACTTTTAGCTGGATTGTTTATCCTCAAATCTTGTTTGTGAGTTCATCACCAATTCCTAAAATAGTATTTTGCAATGTTTATAGTATTTGTTAATTATAGGAAATGGCATCTATCATACTAGTTTGTGTTTTTTTGTTGCATTAACATATGTATATAGGTGTGTGTGCGTGCGCATGTAGCAAGATGTAATATATCACCGATGTTTTAAACATTCTAGTTCTCATATTCATGCATCGATTTCTTGTCCATGAAACATAGGGAACCATGTAATTTATCACACATGTACAGGAAAAATGACCATACCCAAAACTGTATCGAAGACGACACTCCTCAGAAACGCTTAGACAGCTGTCTATCATCAAACAATTATGTTCAGAACTCTCCTGATTCTCCAACCACTGGCGCATTCTAGAGCATGAAGTTTATGGCTTGGAATTGTAATTGAAGGTTAAATTAGCTCAATTTTTCAATTAACTTCTCCAATTCCAATTACAAAATATGATCAAATGATTCCAAACACCACCAAATGAGGATCCAGTAGTGTTTGAGGAATATTGATATCAGACGCAGTAAAGTTACATACAAAATTCTTCTGTAGAAAAGTTTTTGGGTACCTTCGTAATTTATAAGCTTCAAAATAGTATGCAACAAAAATTTACCATAAAATATGGAAGAAACATACTCAAGGTAATTCAAACGCAAGCATGTCTTTAGAATCACTGGAGAAAATTGTGCAACTAATTCTTATTTGTCTAATCTGCCAGTCTTTTTAACCATCTAAGAATCCAACTCCTCCAGAGGTAGAAAGAGCAATACCATTCGATTATGTATCACAGTAAACAAAACAAGAAGGCGGCCAAGAGAATAGGGTCTACATGCATATGTTCGCAAAGATCAGAGCAGTCCACAAACGTCAACCCAGACTTGTCAAAACACATGTTTTTGTGTGAATACATGTTTTCGAGCCTTGATTTGATCGTGTTCCATCTATCAATAGACTCCAATCTAAAACAGCATTCCAAAACCATATAGGCCATTAACAGAAGTCGAATCTTAATTCAGCCGACAAATTTCATGAATACTAAATTACCGCGTGAATTCTGATCCGAAATTTCAAAAATTATAACAGAAGTCATAAATCAGATTCATCAAATTAAACGCAACCAAAATGCAAAAAACCAGATACAAGGTAATCATCTGGACAATAAAGGATCAAGAAACTTAGTTCAATAGCCGATACTGCGTGTATGCATATGCAGATAGACATAATTGAGAGAGAGAGAGAGAGAGAGTCGTGTGTGGAATTACATACGATGAAGATTAGTTGTANATAAACTTAGTTCAATAGCCGATACTGCGTGTATGCATATGCAGATAGACATAATTGAGAGAGAGAGAGAGAGAGTCGTGTGTGGAATTACATACGATGAAGATTAGTTGTAGTAGAGTTCAAGACCCAT
The DNA here is from genome assembly GCA_963454935.2 of Ilex paraguariensis. Lineage (NCBI taxonomy): Eukaryota > Viridiplantae > Streptophyta > Magnoliopsida > Aquifoliales > Aquifoliaceae > Ilex > Ilex paraguariensis. The sequence goes on along the minus strand of CAUOFW020004347.1, from coordinate 148,046 downwards.
GCCATCGTGGATCTCGTAGTCCTTGAGGGTGATGTGGTCCTTGTAGATATTGTACCACTTTTGGATCCTTATCTTGTCGGCTCGCGTGCCAGTCTGGGCAGCGACGAGCTTCTTGAGGTCGCCGATGGTGTCGTCATCGTTGCACTTCACCCGAACCTTCTTCCCCAGCCTGTCGTTCAACACCACCTCTATCATCTTCTTCTCCTTCGTAAACCCTAGACTCTAGCCCTAATTCTTCAGAGTGATCGCGTTGAATGGCCGAACTAGTAGACCAGAGGGTCTGGTTTTTATAGGCCGCGAGTTTGAGGCGGCGTGACTTGAGGGGCACAATTGTCCAGTCAATGGTTTTTCAATTTTTTGGAATTACCCAATGGCTTTAGGGAGGATATAGTTGTTCTTTCCTTGAACTTACTCGGTAGACGAAGAAAAGATGACTAGTATCACATTTGTGTTGATTAAATCCCTCAAATTTTTTTTGTCAATTGAATCTCTAAATTTTTTTGTTGTGTCAATTGAGTCCTCCTTGTCTATCTCCGTTGGAATGTGTCACTCGTGTGACTATACAGCAAGACAAAAGAAAAGGATTCAATTGACACATTAAGAATAACAGTAGACCAGATAAAAATAGATGTCCGTCCAAATTTATCTTGTTTTGATCATAGATGAATTATATGTATTGAATGATAAATATATACGGAGATATTCATATAAACTCGTGTGGGGAAGGATTGAAACTTAACCTTGCCCTTTTATAATTATTATTATTATTATTATACATATGTTATAAATACAAATCTACATAATATTATTGAATGATTTTTTTTTTGAAAATTATTTTATTTTTTAATTTTTTTTTCATATTTTTGGATTGTAAAAATGTGGATTTTTGTATTTTTATGTTGGATTATGTTATGTTACATTATTAGTTATTGTCTATGCCTGAAGGCACGGAATAATAAAAAATTTTAAACAATAAATATATTTGTATTCATATTCAAAATCAAATCACAAATATAAAGAAAAGATAAATGAATNCATCAAATTTTTTTGTCAATTGAACCTCTAAATTTTTTTGTTGTGTCAATCGAGTCCTCCTTGTCTATCTCCGTTGGAATGTGCCACTCGTGTGACTATACAGCAAGACAAAAGAAAAGGATTCAATTGACACATTAAGAATAACAGTAGACTAGATAAAAATAGATGTCCGTCCAAATTTATCTTGTTTTGATCATAGATGAATTATATGTATTGAATGATAAATATATACGGAGATATTCATATAAACTCGTGTGGGGAAGGATTGAAACTTAACCTTGCCCTTTTATAATTATTATTATTATTATTATACATATGTTATAAATACAAATCTACATAATATTATTGAATGATTTTTTCTTTGAAAATTATTTTATTTTTTAATTTTTTTTTCATATTTTTGGATTGTAAAAATGTGGATTTTTGTATTTTTATGTTGGATTATGTTATGTTACATTATTAGTTATTGTCTATGCCTGAAGGCACGGAATAATAAAAAATTTTAAACAATAAATATATTTGTATTCATATTCAAAATCAAATCACAAATATAAAGAAAAGATAAATGAATTTAAGCATCGATTTGTAGTAAGGTTGAGAGGTGGGTGGGTGACAGTGGTAGTCGTAGGAGACGATAATAGTTATGGTGAATGGCAATGACTGTGATGGCGGCGAGAGTGATAGCGGTGGTGATGGTAGTGGCGATAGAGATGATGGTGGTGGTGGTGGTAGTGGTGGCAGTGGTGGCGACAGTGGTAGTGGTATAACGTTTTCAAATACTATTTTTTTAAAAGTATTTATGAGAAATAATTTTTAAAAGAACTTTTGAAAAGTCATTTCGAACACATCCTTATGGCCTATTTTCTTTATTAAATTTAAGATGTTAATATTAGCCGTTAAATTAACTTTAAAATAAAATTTAAAACGATCTCAACCGCGAATAACAAAAATTATTTTGTTTATTTTTTACAATTTAAATTGTAAATTACTTTATTGTATAGATGTTGTGTTACATGATGTTATACTGGATTTACATTGGAGACAAGTTTTTAATTATATTATGTTAGATTATGCTGTAAACATGATTTTAATTATATTATGTTGGATTATATTGTAGACATGATTTTAATTATATTATGCTAGATTATATTGTAAATGATAAGTTTTTAATTATGTTATGATATTCTATAATTATATTGGATTTATTTAAAATGTTAAATTTATTTAGAATTTTGAATTATGTTGGCTTATGTGTAGGTTGGAGGGGGGGTAAGGTGGAGGGGGCAGGGCGAGGTAGAAAGCGGGGATTAGAAATTTACCCATCAACGGGATTAAGAATGAAAATTATACTTGTTAATAAGGATGGACAGAGGATAGACAAAGTTTTTTTAAGCAAGTACGGGAATGGAGATTACACCCCTTGCCCTTACTTCGGTCCACTGTCATCCCTAGACACAATTAGAGAATTTAGTAGTACAATTGACATAGTTTTGAACTCAATTGACATAAAAAAAAAAATTAGTAATTTAATTAACACAAAGATTATAATTTAAGGATCATACGTATAATTCAATCAAGAAAANTTTTTGAAAATTATTTTATTTTTTAATTTTTTTTTCATATTTTTGGATTGTAAAAATGTGAATTTTTGTATTTTTATGTTAGATTATGTTATGTTACATTATTAGTTATTGTTTATGCCTGAAGGCACTGAATAATAAAAAATTTTAAACAATAAACATATTTGTATTCATATTCAAAATCAAATCACAAATATAAAGAAAAGATAAATGAATTTAAGCATCGATTTGTAGTAAGGTTGAGAGGTGGGTGGGTGACAGTGGTGGTCGTAGGAGACGATGATAGTTATGGTGGATGGCAATGACTGTGATGGCGGCGAGAGTGATAGCGGTGGTGATGGTAGTGGCGATAGAGATGATGGTGGTGGTGATGGTGGTGGTGGTAGTGGCGGCAGTGGTAGTGGTATAACGATTTCAAATACTATTTTTTTTTAAAGTATTTATGAGAAATAATTTTTAAAAGAACTTTTGAAAAGTCATTTCAAACACATCCTTATGGCCTATTTTCTTTATTAAATTTAAGGTGTTAATATTAGCCGTTAAATTAACTTTAAAATAAAATTTAAAACGATCTCAACCGCGAATAACAAAAGTTATTTTGTTTATTTTTTACGATTTAAATTGTAAACTACTTTATTATATAGATGTTGTGTTACATGATGTTATACTGGATTTACATTGGAGACAAGTTTTTAATTATATTATGTTAGATTATGCTGTAAACAATGTTTTAATTATATTATGTTGGATTATACTGTAGACATGATTTTAATTATATTATGCTAGATTATATTGTAAATGATAAGTTTTTAATTATGTTATGATATTCTATAATTATATTGGATTATTTAGAATGTTAAATTTATTTAGAATTTTGGGTTATGTTGGCTTATGTGTAGGTTGGAGGGGGGGTAAAGTGGAGGAGGCAGGGCGAGGTAGAAAGCGGGGATTAAAAATTTACCCGTCAACGGGATTAAGAATGAAAATTATACTTGTTAATAAGGATGGACAGAAGATAGACAAAGTTTTTTTAAGCAAGTACGGGAATGGAGATTACACCCCTTGCCCTTACTTCGGTCCACTGTCATCCCTAGACACAATTAGAGAATTTAATAGTTCAATTGACATAGTTTTGAACTCAATTGACATAAAAAAAAAATTAGTAACTTAATTAACACAAAGATTATAATTTAAGGATCATACGTATAATTCAATCAAGAAAAAATATTTATATTTTGCCCCACTTATTTATGGTTCTATTTCACTTTATCCATTGATTATTGATTGAAATACTTTACATCTCTAACTGAAAAAATTTATTACAACACAAATCATTATTTCTTGAACATAAATAGCCTAGCAGGCAAAACTATAAAAACAGAAAAATACTATTTAGACCTAATTTTAAGAACTGAATACCTAATCAATTACAACTATTGAATTAAAAATTAACTCTATCCAACCTTATAACTCACAACAAATTTATAGACTCCAATGAATTATATCCTTAATTATGTCCAAAATTACATCTCTATAACATCACTCATAAAAAAAATATCTAATTTAGTCCTCATTCATAGAGTTTTGGACGGCTATTTTGAGTACATATACAGCATTTGACATTATTTACACAAACTGAGAGTTCTCAAGTTTAAACCACTGTACCAACTCCCCCCATTATAAGTGCAAAGTGTAACAACCTGTTCTATGAATAGTTGAGAGGATAAAATGAAACTGAGGCCATAGCCTGAACAAGATGTGAAATTAATGAGAGACTGATAGGGTTGAGGGTCCAAATTGAGAGACTTAGAACAAATATTAATCTCATGAAAGAGAAGGGAAACCCCACAAATCAGTAACAGGTGGAAAACAAAGCCCTGACTAATGAACAATAATAAGTGAAACAATAAATAATCAGTAAAAGACCACGACACATCCTACTGCACAAATCCCTGTTGATACAAAAATACTCTGTACATATGATTGCTGCATAACCCCTTGTCAAACGAAAAATTGGATCTCCGGCCGCCAGATCCCAGATTTCAGGTTCAAACGACCCAAATCAGGAATACCCATCATTACTCCAATACTGCAACCTCTTGATCAACCCTCCAATAGTTTGCATCATTGAACTCCTTCATCCCTGCCCCACTGTCAGCTGAATTCTCCTTCTCCGGCATCTTAGGAACAATCTTTCTTTTCAATGGCCCCGCTTCCCCAACAATTCCCTCTCTAAGAGCCTGTTCCACTGCCTTCTCTGTACCCTCTAATTCAACCCCTACAAACTCAACATCCTCCTCAAACAAAGACGGCACAGCAACAGCTCTCTGACTTGGATCGGATCTGACTGATGTGTCACTTGAACCCCTGGAACTTGAGGTACCGTTCGGTACAGATTCCCCATTTCCACTCGAGGTGGAACTAATTGGGGGTGTGACTGCTTCGACAGAATTGGCAAGATTGACACCAGGGTCACTCTGATCAACAAATGGATTCATACTCGATCCACCAACTGGAAAATCAGACGCCTCACCCCATCCCACCCATTCAGGGATAGGCCTATCTCCAAATGGATCTTCATTGTCAGATGCTTCGAATCTGAAGAAGCCCATATCGCTAGAAGCACTAGTCTCCTCGTTATGTGGATTCAAGTGTCCACCATTTATGGAATTATTCCCACTAAATCCATTGAAGATGTTTGCATTGGAACTGGATGAGCCGTTGGTAAAAGTTTTGCTTTCGGCCAACTCCTCATCCTCTCCAACCACCACCTCATCATCACTACTACTATTACCACCATTTGATGTTCCATTCAAGTTGATTTCATCCATTAACTCAGAAGGTGAGGTGCTCATAGGCACATCACCAACCCAGTCATCTTGGAAAGCAAACCAGTTGGAATTGGTGAACAAACTGCTGCAACATAGTAAACAACCATGTGTTATATCTATAATCATGAAAATGCAAACTTTGAGTTCTCATACGATATTCACATGATAGAAGTCCACAAACAAAATAATAACATGCTTTAAACGTTATGTCAAAAGGTTTTTCACTATCACCATCATATACATAGTCATCTGTCTTTTTAATTTTCCCTTTTTCTATTAGTATCCTCCATTCAAGTGTAGGACTAACCACCTTGAGGTTCTGAGTTCGAATCTAAGGAA
>CAUOFW020004347.1:64761-139761 GCA_963454935.2 Ilex paraguariensis | reverse complement strand
GATGTCATCTCTCAATCTGTATTTCCTCTTCTATCCTCACCTTCTTTTCTCTTTAATTTTGTACCATTCTTCATCTTTTCTTATATTGAAAAACATTGATAGAAAATGTCAATTGTTGTCAGATAGGTCAGTGGAAATGGCATCAATAAGATGAATGATTTAACAACTGAAATAACAGGTGGTGCAACACATAAAAAAGCTCCAGAAATAGAAAATTCAGAGAAGCTGCAAATCTTAGAGATTTGTGCAATCTCCAAGCCGGCTCTCTCGGGAAGCTTCCTTGCCTTTCATACGTGTTCCAGAATTTAGTAATACATGTTTAAATATTGTTGTTTGAATCCTATTACCGCCAAGCAGTAGTGTTTTATACCTGGACATGAATAGAGAAGTGAGGAGTTTCAGTTTTGGTATGGTTTTTTTCCTCAAACTAATTACAGCACGCATCCAATTAACCCTACTGTACTAGTAAAAAGTACAATTCTTTTAGTTGTCTCTAAATTCTTTCTTTCTACTTTATTTCTTCAAAGGATTGGGAATAGGTTATTTCAAGGATTAGGACACATTTCCTACTGGACTATAAGTCCAAATAGAGGAGGTAATCTCCTCTTCAAAGTTAATGGATGATCAAACCAACATAGAATCACAGCTTGAGTTCTGACTGCTGCTGAAACCCTAGGTGTGTTTGCCCCACGTCTTCCTTATTTTTGGTCTTTTCTACTCTCTTGCTGCCCTCAAAATCTTATAGCAACCAAAAAAATACTGAAAGCTGCTCCTCATCACAGAAACCCATCATTCAGCCTCCATAAACCAAAGAAATCCAAATCCTTGCCTACCAATTCCAAACCAACATAAATAATTTCCCAGTGACCAAGTCTAACCCAACCCAGAAACCCCACATCAATGCTGATATCTTTGAAGATCCTGCATCAATTGAGTCTTTGGATGCAAGAAAGTAACACCACAGTTCACCGCTACCATTCTATGTCTGTAAACAAAACAAACAACTTTTCTTTTACACAGACTACGTAAATCACATGTTTGCAAACGTCAAACACGTGAAAGGGCAAGAAGCATACCCACAAGTCCATCGGTTGACATTTTCAACCATATTGCGTTCCTGTAAAACTGTAGCAAGCCAATCATTCCATTCGCTATTTTCCTACAGAAAACAAAGGAACCATTGTTTGAGTAGAAAATCTGTAAAATAAACATACTCTATCTGGTAGATTCAAAACAATTGCCCTTCCTAGATTAAGCAACATAAAAATTTGTTTTCTTTTCTCATTGGTGTTTTTTGGCAGAGAAAAACAGTTCAAGCAGGAGTCAATAAAACCAATAGAAATAAAATGAAGCAGGAAAGGTCTGAAGCTCAAGCATATTTTATTGGGAGCAACAACAAAAAATCATAACAAATTACACTCGATAAGGAGTACCAAAAGAATTTTAGACGATAACATGAACATTTGGGTTTCTGACACACAAAAAGCAAGAAAGAGTGGACCCACACTCCAGTGGTAATAACGTTTCAACTCACCATTATGAAAAAGCACAGACGGCGTAATTACAGTTTACTTCTCATAACCGCTGGATGGGAAGAAAACAGTCTAGAATTGGAAATAAATTAGGATGAGGAGGGTTTGCCATACAGCTAGCCCTTACATGCTGAAAAGGAATACCAATACCACTATCAAATAGAATTTAGGATATTAAACATAGGAACTACATATGTGCAAAATTCATATGCCATTTAACAGTTGCCAGGGAGTGCATAGTTGTTGAAAAAAGCACAAAGCATGCTTAAAAGCCTATTCTTGCATAAAGGCATATCCATATGTCCGATCATATCACACACCTGAAGATGTGCTTGAATGCGGTTATCACTATTTCCTAACTGAACAAGCTTATTTGAGATACGCGTAAGGTGTCCAACGTTTCCAGCCCGGGGTGCACTTCTACCAGTGGCAGGTAAAGTTGGCTGCATAATTAAGAAACTCGCATTATGGCATTTTCAATTTTAATCACATACAGAAAGGAAGAGTTCTTTGCATATGATTGTAAACAGATACTAGCAAAGGAACTGAAAATATATCTCCCCTCCACATAATGTCATAAGAAGGGAATTGAAGGTAGAATTGTTTACATAGCTTTTGAGAGTCTCAAGTTTTAAATTCTCAAAAAGGTCAAAAAATCCCATCACCTCATGCATGCATCTATATACCTGATTAAGATCAACGGAAAGAAGGGAATTTTTATCAGCCTGGAGGATTTTTCCAACCAAATCACACTCTTGGAGCAAATGTTNTTTAAATTCTCAAAAAGGTCAAAAAATCCCATCACCTCATGCATGCATCTATATACCTGATTAAGATCAACGGAAAGAAGGGGATTTTTATCAGCCTGGAGGATTTTTCCAACCAAATCACACTCTTGGAGCAAATGTTCAACAATGCTATTGTTTTTGGTTTCTAAGCATGAATATATAATATTCTCCACGTGCTGATGCAATGCGTTATTGTATGAATACCTGTGTCAATTCAAATAACATATAAGATACTGGACACTAAGTGCTTAGCCAAAGTACAAACAGGGAAATAAGTATATGCTTGGAATAATTTAAGGCTTTTTTGATCAACTAGCTTTTTTAATTCAGTGTTATAATGCACCACATCACCAAAATTCAAAAATGGAAGCAACATCTTACTCAAAGAAGAGATCAAGGACTCTTTTAATAGTTCCTGAGCTGACCAATTCTTTCTCTGCAAACTCATTGCCCGTTTTCAGCAGAACCGCAATGAATTCCACAATCTACAACCATACAGCAAGACAATTTGGGATAAAAACTGGCGTGTAAGAAAGGTTTAAAAAAGATCGCTAGCAGTACAAACTGACTACAAATCAGCAGCAAACAAATTTTTAACACACCTTACAAATTATAAGATCTTGACTCTTGAGTCTTGACCTTGGCTTTACCTATCTTAAGATTATTCTACTCAAGTCTAAACCACAAGAAGGGAATTCACAAACATACTGTAACTTCCCAAGTGCCTCTCTTTTTTATAAATGTTTAAGTAAAAATCTAGCCTCCTCATTTTTCGGACTTTAAGTAAAAGATGTGCACTCATATTGCAACGAGAACTTGAACCATTCACCTCAAAATAGGTAGGGTGGTAGGAGAATCATTTAAGCTAACAGTACTTCTATTTTCAGACAAANCAGACTTTAAGTAAAAGATGTGCACTCATATTGCAACGAGAACTTGAACCATTCACCTCAAACTAGGTAGGGTGGTAGGAGAATCATTTAAGCTAACAGTACTTCTATTTTCAGACAAAAACTTTTTTGATAGGTTTTAGTTTCAGAGAATAACTTATCTTTGTCCAATATTGAAACAATAAAACAACAAAAGAGGCACCAGAATTATTATAAGAGAACCCAACCTTAAGACGATGCTTCCCAAGAGGGGGCCGCAGTTCACCATATGTTGTAGGCAAAATCTTCTCATCAGATGACACATTCAGTAGCATCAGCAAGTCACCTGCACCACCAGTTACATAACGTTTGTTATCATTGCTGAGCAATAGACACCAACAATTAATCACTCATCAACGGACAGAGAAAAAGAATTTGCAGAGCTGAGGCACTGGCATATTTGATTGGAGTGGAATTACGGGTCTATCTCTAAACGTGAAGAGACACAAAACCCATGAATTGCATGGATTTCCTTTCACAAGAATCTGTCACAAACTCACTCCACATCATCATGTTCTCATCAGACAACAGACGACACTTTCAAGAATGGAGGAAATTGATGTGCATATTACATAAACATATCAAACAATGAATTCTCCAGCGCATGCACAAGGCAATAACAGCACACACAAAGCCATATAAAGAACCGGCGTGGCCATTACCACCAAAGTTCCGAATGAGCAAATATTCCCATTGATTCACGATGTAGCTAGACCACAAAAACAATCAAAACAGCAATATAATATGGCATCTACGAGACTCCAACCATTTGGCCAGGAATGATGACAAATTTCCGAGAATCGATTTCCTCTTCAGCTCTTACTTCCAGATTTTCGGGAAGGGAAGAAAGATGGGGAAGGGAAAGATCCAGGTTTGCACGGCAGACATGTTCTTGACCAATTGATTAGCCACACCACTTTCAGTCCTTTGATAAACTTAAAACGTCCAACAGTATTTATACTTTCATATAACTGATCTATTATTAAATCTATGCTTAATATAGTTTGCAGAACAAATAATCTGAAGTAATCTCAAACCAAAGCAACAAAATGCACAGTATTTAGTTTAGCCTGTTACTGAGGACAAGCAAAACTAGCATCAAACAAATGGAGAGGAAATTGACATGACATTTGCAATCTACATATCTGCTATTGCAAGAATATATATCCAACAGAAGAATGCAAAAGGAAAAATATGGAAACCAGGAAAGAGTTCTGAACAAAATGCATTCACCAACTTACCAAGTTTCGGAAGCATAGCATGAACAGTCTCAGGATTGACATATATAGGTGGCTCATACATTTGTTGGCTTCGAAAAGAAGGAATGAAGGGGGTAGAACTTGATCTTTTGGGATCCAATAAGGAAATACAAACAGATAATGAGTAGACAAGACCGGATTTGGAATGTGAGTCTTCCAATGCATGACCAAATATCCTTGCCACAAAACTGCACATTAGAAAGAATCAAAACCACTTAGCAAATATGTATTTAGTAGGAACAAATGAAAGACCAAACAATAATTCCGGAAAAAATTAACCACCACGGCCCTACAAACCTTTGGCTAGAAAGTTTAGAGGCAAGAGGTGATGGTGAATTTCGAGATATAGCACATAAAATTTCTGCAGCATTAGCATGGACTTCAGGAGGACTCTGGACCATTTAAGAAACATGTCACATAAATCATCAAAAACATATCATACCCCATGAAAGATACCGATACTCGGGTATCATCTCAATTTAGAGGCAACAGCAAAATAAAACTCCAAAAATGAACACCTAAACAAGATCTGCATGCCTAAACACAACTACAACACCAAGAACACATTCTCAGACAGAAAACTATAAGAAAAGACAGAAAATAAGTGATATGGACATGTGTGACAAACTAACTCAAAAAGGTCATGAAGTTCACCAATGCCAACACTGTTTTCCAGTTGGCGGTACTTCTCAAACCAATTTGAGGGCCATATGACCTTATATAAAGCTCTAAACACATGGAATGTCAAACACACAACCAGAAAAACACAAACTAAAAAATGAACATCGAGAATTCATAAATAATCAATAAGGGTCCCAAACATTCATCAACCATTGCAACAGAGTCAGAAAATGGTAATAATTAGGCATGTCATACCACATGTAGGAGTCAAGGGTTGTCATGCATAATAGTTGTTAGTACCTTATGATTAGCGATGAGTATCTTACGATATGTCACAATACAATACCCCAACCATACATATCTAAGAGTCATACCATTTTATGCTATACATATTTTACCATACGTTCTAATGCAATAAAAAAACAATACGCGCATTATCAAAACGACCTCGTTTCACAAGATTTTTTCTATCTAAACAATGAAACGACATTATTTCTCCGATATGTTGTTTTTAGTTTTTGGTTTGACATCAAAAAACAAAGTTAACGATCATCTTCTTCTCTCAAGACCCACTTTTTGTTTCTCCTACATTTTATTCTTCGGACAAAATCCTACCTACATTTCAATCTCTGTTGTATAGACAAACGATTGTTTCTCTTTTGATCTCTATTGGACAAAAGAATCACACGAAATGACAAGTGAGTTGAAATGATATTTATATTAATTCAAATATTATATATTTATATATTTTTAGGTATGTGTACATATGTCATATATGTGTGTGTAAATTAAATTAAGCATATCTTACAAGACACGATACATTATTTTTGAAAATCAATACAAATTTTGACAATCTTGTTGCCATGATCAAACCAACACATGATGCCTATGAATTAAATGATTGCCAACCCACACCAACAATTTTAATTCTGGCAAATTGCTAGGAATCAACAAGAAACCCAATATTTCACTCACAGATGGACTCAGTTTATCAAAAATCATTTCTAGTAAATTGCTATCAGCCAACCACTGCATCACATCTATAGAACTGGGATAAATATGGTCATTGGAGCCCACAAGTCGAACCAAAACCTGCATTCAAAAAATTTCATCAGGAGAGAGTAAATGCAAACTCCAACTCAAAAAACAATCTATGAACACCTTACAAACAGAGACTGTTGTGAATTTTCACTAGTTAACTATAGATACTAACCTCCATGATGGATGTAATACCTATCAAATCTACAAGCTGGCGGAATACATCCTGATGGACCTGTAAAAAAATTGAACTACAAATCAAAAATTGTCCCACAACGAAAGGACCCTTTTCCCTTTAAGGGAGGGAAAGAAAGGGAGAAAGGCCCCCTCAGAAAAGAAGGAAAGAAAACCTTCAATTATTGAAATCATATACAGGATCCTATTTTAGCTCCCAATAAATGATAACAAGATGGGTGAGGGAAACCAAGCCACCTCCCAACTACACCCCTTCTCTTGGCAGTCTAGTGACCAACTGACTTGCACAAAAGATGCAGAACTTCAGTGATAAAAGCAAACCAAAATGCAAACCATAATAATAACTGTCAACAAATCCTAACTTTATCTGCCTTCCCTATTCTTATCGTGCTAATTATCTTTGTTTCAAGCCTTACCATTGGGAGGATGATAAAAGATACCAAAAGAAAAACCTCTCTCCCTCTCTCTTCTCCAAAATTTTAAGTCCGAGGTCCAAAGGCACCGCCCATTATTCTGGACACACAACTTTCTACAACTAAAGAAAGGATTTCTAGTTTTTGAAACAGGTCAAGAGAAAAAACAGAACTTGAAAAACAACTATGACATAATNATGATAAAAGATACCAAAAGAAAAACCTCTCTCCCTCTCTCTTCTCCAAAATTTTAAGTCCAAGGTCCAAAGGCACCGCCCATTATTCTGGACACACACAACTTTCTACAACTAAAGAAAGGATTTCTAGTTTTTGAAACAGGTCAAGAGAAAAAACAGAACTTGAAAAACAACTATGACATAATGATAATCAAAGAATTTACTCACTTTAACATAATTCATAAGCGGGACTGTTTTTCTCAACATGAGGCTTATCACAACCTACAATGTGGAAAAATTAATCAAACAACTACAATTGGCCAAAACATTAGTACAACCAATACAGGCCACAAAAATCACATACAAAAGGGTTATAGTAAAATGAGAATATACCTTGCCAAAATACCCAGCCAGTAAGGCACTATGAGGACGGTTTGGTTCCAAGAAGGAGAAAAGCAAATCCATTAGCTGCAATTGCAAAATAAAGCAAATTACATTTGAATGCCTTCAGGTAGGATTCATTTCTACAACTATTTACAGTGTGTTGTGGATTATAATTATAAAGCCCGTACCTCATCTTCCTCCACTAAAGCCTTCAAGATAACATCAATCTCACATGTGAAGATCTCACAGGCAATGAAGGGAAACCTAAATCATGCGTGTAACAAATCTCAGTAGCAAGAAACCAACTTTAACCCAAAACGCCGAAATATTAAAACNAGCAAATTACATTTGAATGCCTTCAGGTAGGATTCATTTCTACAACTATTTACAGTGTGTTGTGGATTATAATTATAAAGCTCGTACCTCATCTTCCTCCACTAAAGCCTTCAAGATAACATCAATCTCACATGTGAAGATCTCACAGGCAATGAAGGGAAACCTAAATCATGCGTGTAACAAATCTCAGTAGCAAGAAACCAACTTTAACCCAAAACGCCGAAATATTAAAACAAAAATATGATATATGGTTCTCCACAAGAATTAATATTATGTCCAATAGTAATGGCATACTTGAAGGTACGTTTATTTTCAGCATCCTCTGAAGGCTCTTCAATAATATATCTTAGCAACTGCTCCACTTGGGATCTGTCTCGCAAACTGAGAAAAAATTCTTTAATGAGTAATATTCATGTACTATTTCTTTATATCTTTGAGCATGCAATCTACAGACCAAGCTATACGCATTGATGTCCTAGAGACTATCATACAGTGTAGATAAGATAATTGTAGGAAGAAGAAGCAAAGAAAATTTACTGTGGGAGAAAGTAAATTACAAATTAATCAGACGACTGTTTAATGCTTTGCATTCTTGGATTATCTCTTCTTCATCCAGAAGCTCTTCCAAAGTGAAGTTTTCCTTGTCCAATACTGACTCAACCTACAGACAATCGCAGAAATTAACGATGAGAACAATGACAGGTTACAAGAGACAATAAATGAGAAAACAAGTAAATAAATGCTTGATTTAATGAACCGCCCACTTTTCGATACCAATTAAATTGCATTAAAGATCAGAGTTTTATCAGCTTAAAAATAACCACCGGCCCACAATAAATAAAAACATGGTTAACAAACCATGCAACATGGCATACTAATCTGAGCAAAGAACAGTATCAAAGGTGGCATCTCCAAAAACAAATCCACAAGGCTCATAGAAAAGAAGAACCAGGCATAGATAAACAGAATAAAACGCAGCACCAGATCTTAGAATGTCAAGCAGGTATTTTAGGAAACAACATTCCAGGTTCCAGGTATATCAACATAAGCAAAAGGCAACTGCGTTCAAAAAAAAAATAAAAACATGAGCAAATGACTAGTAATCCAAATATTTAAAAAAGGGGGTAAGAACACAATTTACTTCAATAATCTGATTCTCTGGAAATTGAGAAGAATAAAATATGCACTCAAATGATCATAATATAACATAGTAGTGGCGTGCGATGCACTGGATTTACACCCCTCTCACACCTCCCACTCCACCCTGGCATCCTCGCCACTCCAACACCCCACTCAAGCCACCTCCGCGCCATCCACGACTATAGGAAATTACAAGTTAGTGGGCTGGATAACTCTTGAGATGGGATAATTATAGGGAGAAACTAAGTGGAGAAGAGATCAGAACTGATTTCTCGGAAAAAATCAATCAGGAGTGGTTACATGAGTAACGTGAGGGATTGGACTGGAGAGAACTTTTTTCTCTCAATTTAATAACCCAAATGTTTCAGAATTAAGCAAATGAGGAGGCAAAGCTTCTGAATACCTCTTCCCCAGTCCACACAATCTGATTCTTTTGGAAATGGCACAATCTGATTCTTATGTTTGTGTAAATTGTATTCAGTCAACCTGACTTCTTCCAAAACAGAACAGACTTCATAATGCGATTCTTCAATAAAACATACGAGATTCAAAAATTCCACTTTACATTTTCCCCCACTCTCATTGCAATGAAACAGAGGATGAATGAACCTAATTAAAACTCTAGCCACACTGTCAACAATTAAAACTTACTTTTTAGAACAAATCAAAGCCTATAGAAATTCAACTCTCATCAGATTGTGATTAATTGTAATCAACCAAAACGCAAAAGCCACCATTTCGTGCAGTAAATACCCAATGACATGCATTGACTATAGAACGGTGTTCTAGAGCAACAAATCACATGCTTAATATCTGTAATTCATCACTATGCGACCTCAGCTCGATCCGTTCTACATAATCTCCAAATAAACAACAACATAAAAAAAATTAAGAGTATAATTTAGTACACAGCTGATAGATGCGTGATAAACAAAGCCAAATAGATTAGACCGGCATGATTTCAAATATAATTTCAATTGATTTTAATTGCGCAAACGATAGCCTTCTGTTGCAAGAACCACCGCATTAGCATCTAAACGTGGATCGTATCACTTACAGGAGAAGAAGTACTCATAGTTGGGATCTTCCAGAACATCTTGAATATCGAATAGAGAGAGGACGTGAATGAAGAGACGAGGTTGAAGCAAGAGCTCTTTTAAGTCTTTAACACTCGCAAAANTAATCCAAATATTTAAAAAAGGGGGTAAGAACACAATTTACTTCAATAATCTGATTCTCTGGAAATTGAGAAGAATAAAATATGCACTCAAATGATCATAATATAACATAGTAGTGGCGTGCGATGCACTGGATTTACACCCCTCTCACACCTCCCACTCCACCCTGGCATCCTCGCCACTCCAACACCCCACTCAAGCCACCTCCGCGCCATCCACGACTATAGGAAATTACAAGTTAGTGGGCTGGATAACTCTTGAGATGGGATAATTATAGGGAGAAACTAAGTGGAGAAGAGATCAGAACTGATTTCTCGGAAAAAATCAATCAGGAGTGGTTACATGAGTAACGTGAGGGATTGGACTGGAGAGAACTTTTTTCTCTCAATTTAATAACCCAAATGTTTCAGAATTAAGCAAATGAGGAGGCAAAGCTTCTGAATACCTCTTCCCCAGTCCACACAATCTGATTCTTTTGGAAATGGCACAATCTGATTCTTATGTTTGTGTAAATTGTATTCAGTCAACCTGACTTCTTCCAAAACAGAACAGACTTCATAATGCGATTCTTCAATAAAACATACGAGATTCAAAAATTCCACTTTACATTTTCCCCCACTCTCATTGCAATGAAACAGAGGATGAATGAACCTAATTAAAACTCTAGCCACACTGTCAACAATTAAAACTTACTTTTTAGAACAAATCAAAGCCTATAGAAATTCAACTCTCATCAGATTGTGATTAATTGTAATCAACCAAAACGCAAAAGCCACCATTTCGTGCAGTAAATACCCAATGACATGCATTGACTATAGAACGGTGTTCTAGAGCAACAAATCACATGCTTAATATCTGTAATTCATCACTATGCGACCTCAGCTCGATCCGTTCTACATAATCTCCAAATAAACAACAACATAAAAAAAATTAAGAGTATAATTTAGTACACAGCTGATAGATGCGTGATAAACAAAGCCAAATAGATTAGACCGGCATGATTTCAAATACAATTTCAATTGATTTTAATTGCGCAAACGATAGCCTTCTGTTGCAAGAACCACCGCATTAGCATCTAAACGTGGATCGTATCACTTACAGGAGAAGAAGTACTCATAGTTGGGATCTTCCAGAACATCTTGAATATCGAATAGAGAGAGGACGTGAATGAAGAGACGAGGTTGAAGCAAGAGCTCTTTTAAGTCTTTAACACTCGCAAAACCCTAAATTAACAGGAGAATATTGAAAGCCGAAGGAAGACCAGATTCAAGATGTGTTTGGCAGCTGAGAGGCGTTCGAAGTTTTTGGAGCGAAGAGGAGAACAAAAACCCTAGTCCTGCGAGAGGTAAAAAGATCGGAGGCAAACGAAGCCGTAAAGATCGAGACAGAGTTCTCTTTTCTCCTTTCTTAAAATTCAGAGTGGCGACAACAAAGGCTATGCCAGTGGAAAAGAAGCGCAAAAATACAAAATGGTCGGAATTCACCATACCAAATTTGTATTAGTTTAGTTTCGGATGTACATGCAGTTATGTATATGGAAGAAACAACGCAAACCATCCATAAATTCAAATATTTTAAATTTTAATTTTAATAATTTCTTAAAGACACGGCTCCACCTGGGCTATGAATGATTTATTTTTTGTGAATATTATAATTTTTGTGTGAATAGCCTAGTTTTAATCAAATTAAATATTAAATTAGTCAAAATGCTAAATAGATGGGTGAAGGGTGATGCCAAGCTGACATAGCTGAGTATCATTAGACAGATCTTTATTTGAATTTTCGAATGGATTTTTCAATAACCTCGGGCGTGACCTTGCAATAATTTTAAATTTTTTTAAAAAAATATAAATTAACTTTTTTACAAAAACTAGAAGTGACCCATACAATGCATGTTTTTTTAAATTTAAAAGCTATTCTATTAAAAACAGGCGTAAACAGAGTTTCAATTCAACTATTA
This sequence comes from Ilex paraguariensis, assembly GCA_963454935.2. NCBI lineage: Eukaryota > Viridiplantae > Streptophyta > Magnoliopsida > Aquifoliales > Aquifoliaceae > Ilex > Ilex paraguariensis. The sequence continues at coordinate 127,812 of CAUOFW020004347.1, read as the reverse complement.
GAAGAACATGGCCAATGCATGACTTGTTTGGAGGTGTATATTTTTGTCTTACCCAAAAAAAAAAAAAATTACAATCTCATCTAGTGATATTAAAGTTTGTCTACTGTATTAGTTGTTTTTAGTCCTATTTTTAGTTTATATTATTATTTAAATTAAACCCATCAAGGTTGAAGGGCTGAATTATAGATTACCTTTCAGATTTCCATACCCCATATATAGGATAGGATTACAGATAATGGAAGATTCAAATATGTTGACTATTGAGCTCTTAAAAAGCTATTACAACTACCTTTCACATTAATTACATTGACTCTGGATAGGATGGCAGCCTCCTAAATGCTTTTGTGGTTGAAGTTGAAGGAATTAAGTGGACCATATCATTGTGTACAAAACATTACATTAGTAGTTAGTATATTACGGTTAGGATTACTAATATCTATCTAATATTACACTTAAAAAATTAAATTTTTAATGGTATAATTGTTTATCTCAAATTTTGTTTTTCCATTCAAAAATATATATTTTTTTTGCCATGGCCTCTATTGTCATATAACTCAACTAACACATTTTTCAATATCAATCAAAGTCAATAATATATACCTACCTCTCTAATTTTTAATTATTTGATCTAATTATATAAACTTCATTAAAAAAATAATTTTCATTAACAAATGAAAGTGAATAAAATAAATTTTACTAAAAAATACGCAATATTTTGTACTACAGCCCTTATTAAAACTTTGTTTGTCAAAAATATTTATATATACTCCAAATACGTTTGGACATTGTCCTAAATACTAAATAGAATATGTTGAGTAAAGTGAATTTTTTTTTTTTTAGAAATCGATTACTTCCTCGATCTCAATGGCTAGCCACTATGACTTTAGCTAATTAGAACTTGTTCAGGAAAAAGGTTACTAACCTTTAGATATGTGAAAAAAAAAAGGTTACAAACATGAAAGTGTGTTTGTGATAACTTTTTAAAAGTATTGTTTTGATTTATAATTTTTCATAAGTACTGTTTTTTTTTAAAAAAAAAAATGGTATTTGGAACTACCCCTACCACCACCACAACTATCACCGATACCACAACACCACCACTTTAGCATCAACAACTACCACCACTTTAGCATCAACAACTATCACCACTATTACCACGCTACCACCACTACCACACCCGTCGCCCTATCACCACCATTACTATTACCACCATTTCTATCACCTCGCCATTACCATAATCACTGTTGTCGCCACCCTACCACCCCCACTATCCCATCTTGACCACCGTTGTCACCTCGCCACCATCTCTTTTATAACAATCATAACCACCATCGTCGCAGCCGCCGCCATTACCACCACCACTATTATTGCTCGCGTCCAATTACAATCGGTGCTTAAATTCTTCTCTCTCTCTCTTTTATCTTTGTAATTTGATTTTGAGTGTAAATAAAAATATGTTTATTATTGATCATTTTTTTCATTACTCTGTACCTTTAGGCACGCAAAATAACTAGTAATTTGATATAATGTAAATATAAATAAGATGAATCGGGCGTTATCCAAAGAAATTGAGTTAGAATTAGATATATAATTCACTAAATTCGATTTAATATTTTTTTGGATTTTGAAGGAATTGAATTGGATCATATATACTTTGCTTGAAATCCTGATTAGCATAGTTTTCAAATCAAATTATTTTTTTTGTCCCCTAACAAACTTGAGTATGGATTTTTTTATTTTTAACAAACACGATGCGTTATTGAATAAGTTGGGTAATGTATAGAATTGCAGTTGATTAAAATCTATTAATTGACAGAACTAGTCGAAATATGAACCAGTCAAGAAGTTATTTGTTTCTTGTTTTTGGTCCGACACTATTCTAAAGAGGAAAAAGTTTAAACTTGGGATCTTAAATTCAAATTGCGAGGGCGATGACACCAATGACTAACCTCAAATAAGGGCTCATTTTGTCCCGTCCCCGATTCCACGAATCTCGAACTGTTTTCATGATCCAACGGTCAGATGTGCGTTCGGACACGCGAACGTGTTTTCCAGATCATGACCCCACTATAATATGCGCACGCTGTAAAAAGGGGCACCCACCCCCGTCACGTGGCTGCTTCTTTCTCTTTTGAATGCAAAATGGGGGGAACAGTGCGCGCCATCTGCCTTTTAGGTGGCTTTCTATTTCTATGGTGCTGGCTTTGGGCGCTAATCGACACTAATAAGGTAAATAAATTGATTAACAACGGTAAAGTTGGTGATAATTTAATGTCGTAAAAGGTTAATACGAACTAAACCAAATGACAAAAGACAACTGTCCACTTATATAAAGTTAATCATTTATTTCCCCGGAAAAATACCAAAAAGCTCTTGAGTTTTATTTTTATTAACTCAAAAAAATATAATCATCTGGAAATTCTTTTAAAAAATATAAATTTTTTAATATAAAAATGTCCAATTGCTAAGTCCTTTTTTTTTCCTTAGCTCGAAAAAGGATGGTTTAGGGCGATCAATCATATCAACCCCCTCAAGATTGTCACCCGTTATAGAATGTTTAATTTGAGTTATAATTATTGACTTGAAATGATCGAATTCATCACTACAAAACCACCGATGAGAACAAATTAGACATTCAGTTGTAATTATGATGAGGCTCCTATAAATGTTTTACGCCTCTTTTTCATTGTTGGAGTCATTATGAGTAAAAATCCAAATGAAAGTCATTTTAATTCAAACCAATGATTTTTTCAATGGTTTAGAATATCCTTATACGTTGTTTTAATAACATTTGTTCTATTTGGTAGAGAGGATAAAAAATAGGAATGATACATTTTCCTTCTTTTGTATTTGGTTGGATGAATGAAAAATAAAAATAACTAATTTTTTTTTTGCTGGCTAAGATTAGGGGTGACAATCGAATCGTGTCATGCAAATTCGTGTTGAATCATTACGAATTTGTGTCGAATTTTAATCAAACTTAACTTAACTCATTTAACTAATTGTGTCGTGTTGAATTGTGAGTTGACCTATTTATTTTCGCATCGAGTTCGAGCCGTGTCATCGTGTTAAGTCGAAAATTTTCTCCCATAGTTAAGATCGAAAATTTTTTTATTTAAATTTTTTTATTTTATTTTTATTTTAAAATTTATATATATATATATACATACATATTTTACCATTGTATTTTTATGTGAAATTAATGTATATATAATATATGTATATATAAAAAGATATATTTATATAATAAAATAGTTTACAATTCAAATTTCAAAAGATAAACAAAATGACTTTTACTATTCGCAGTTGAGATCGTTTTAAATTTTACTTTAAAGTTAATTTAACGGCTAATATTAACACCCTAAATTTAATAAAAATAAATAAACTCTTAAGGGTGTGTTTAGAGTGATTTTTTAAAAATACTTATAGGAATTATTTCTCAAAAGTAATTTAAAAAAAAATAATATTTGAAACCGCCCTACTACTACCTCTACCTCTACCTCTACCACCTCCACCTCTACTGCCACCGCCAACATCATCACTGCCACTGTCACTGTCGCCGTCGCCACCCTACCACCACCACCACCACCACCACAACCATGGTTGTCTCCACCACAGCCATCGTCGCCACCACAGATATTGCCACTCATCACAACCATCATCGTTTTGTACCACCACCACCTTTCACCCTTACNAGCTGATAGATGCGTGATAAACAAAGCCAAATAGATTAGACCGGCATGATTTCAAATACAATTTCAATTGATTTTAATTGCGCAAACGATAGCCTTCTGTTGCAAGAACCACCGCATTAGCATCTAAACGTGGATCGTATCACTTACAGGAGAAGAAGTACTCATAGTTGGGATCTTCCAGAACATCTTGAATATCGAATAGAGAGAGGACGTGAATGAAGAGACGAGGTTGAAGCAAGAGCTCTTTTAAGTCTTTAACACTCGCAAAACCCTAAATTAACAGGAGAATATTGAAAGCCGAAGGAAGACCAGATTCAAGATGTGTTTGGCAGCTGAGAGGCGTTCGAAGTTTTTGGAGCGAAGAGGAGAACAAAAACCCTAGTCCTGCGAGAGGTAAAAAGATCGGAGGCAAACGAAGCCGTAAAGATCGAGACAGAGTTCTCTTTTCTCCTTTCTTAAAATTCAGAGTGGCGACAACAAAGGCTATGCCAGTGGAAAAGAAGCGCAAAAATACAAAATGGTCGGAATTCACCATACCAAATTTGTATTAGTTTAGTTTCGGATGTACATGCAGTTATGTATATGGAAGAAACAACGCAAACCATCCATAAATTTAAATATTTTAAATTTTAATTTTAATAATTTCTTAAAGACACGACTCCTGGACTATGAATGATTTATTTTTTGTGAATATTATAATTTTTGTGTGAATAGCCTAGTTTTAATCAAATTAAATATTAAATTAGTCAAAATGCTAAATAGATGGGTGAAGGGTGATGCCAAGCTGACATAGCTGAGTATCATTAGACAGATCTTTATTTGAATTTTCGAATGGATTTTTCAATAACCTCGGGCGTGACCTTGCAATAATTTTAAATTTTTTTAAAAAAATATAAATTAACTTTTTTACAAAAACTAGAAGTGACCCATACAATGCATGTTTTTTTAAATTTAAAAGCTATTCTATTAAAAACAGGCGTAAACAGAGTTTCAATTCAACTATTAGAAGAACATGGCCAATGCATGACTTGTTTGGAGGTGTATATTTTTGTCTTACCCAAAAAAAAAAAAAATTACAATCTCATCTAGTGATATTAAAGTTTGTCTACTGTATTAGTTGTTTTTAGTCCTATTTTTAGTTTATATTATTATTTAAATTAAACCCATCAAGGTTGAAGGGCTGAATTATAGATTACCTTTCAGATTTCCATACCCCATATATAGGATAGGATTACAGATAATGGAAGATTCAAATATGTTGACTATTGAGCTCTTAAAAAGCTATTACAACTACCTTTCACATTAATTACATTGACTCTGGATAGGATGGCAGCCTCCTAAATGCTTTTGTGGTTGAAGTTGAAGGAATTAAGTGGACCATATCATTGTGTACAAAACATTACATTAGTAGTTAGTATATTACGGTTAGGATTACTAATATCTATCTAATATTACACTTAAAAAATTAAATTTTTAATGGTATAATTGTTTATCTCAAATTTTGTTTTTCCATTCAAAAATATATATTTTTTTTGCCATGGCCTCTATTGTCATATAACTCAACTAACACATTTTTCAATATCAATCAAAGTCAATAATATATACCTACCTCTCTAATTTTTAATTATTTGATCTAATTATATAAACTTCATTAAAAAAATAATTTTCANTGGTGAGACGGTTTAAAACACAACTTTTTTTAAAGTACTTATAAGAAATAATTCTTATAAGTGCTTTTAAAAAATAATTTCAAACACACTTTAGGGGTCTTTTTTCCTATTAAATTTAAGGTGTTAATATTAATCGTTAGATTAATTTTAAAATAAAATTTANTCAAATATTTTAAATTTTAATTTTAATAATTTCTTAAAGACACGGCTCCACCTGGGCTATGAATGATTTATTTTTTGTGAATATTATAATTTTTGTGTGAATAGCCTAGTTTTAATCAAATTAAATATTAAATTAGTCAAAATGCTAAATAGATGGGTGAAGGGTGATGCCAAGCTGACATAGCTGAGTATCATTAGACAGATCTTTATTTGAATTTTCGAATGGATTTTTCAATAACCTCGGGCGTGACCTTGCAATAATTTTAAATTTTTTTAAAAAAATATAAATTAACTTTTTTACAAAAACTAGAAGTGACCCATACAATGCATGTTTTTTTAAATTTAAAAGCTATTCTATTAAAAACAGGCGTAAACAGAGTTTCAATTCAACTATTAGAAGAACATGGCCAATGCATGACTTGTTTGGAGGTGTATATTTTTGTCTTACCCAAAAAAAAAAAAAATTACAATCTCATCTAGTGATATTAAAGTTTGTCTACTGTATTAGTTGTTTTTAGTCCTATTTTTAGTTTATATTATTATTTAAATTAAACCCATCAAGGTTGAAGGGCTGAATTATAGATTACCTTTCAGATTTCCATACCCCATATATAGGATAGGATTACAGATAATGGAAGATTCAAATATGTTGACTATTGAGCTCTTAAAAAGCTATTACAACTACCTTTCACATTAATTACATTGACTCTGGATAGGATGGCAGCCTCCTAAATGCTTTTGTGGTTGAAGTTGAAGGAATTAAGTGGACCATATCATTGTGTACAAAACATTACATTAGTAGTTAGTATATTACGGTTAGGATTACTAATATCTATCTAATATTACACTTAAAAAATTAAATTTTTAATGGTATAATTGTTTATCTCAAATTTTGTTTTTCCATTCAAAAATATATATTTTTTTTGCCATGGCCTCTATTGTCATATAACTCAACTAACACATTTTTCAATATCAATCAAAGTCAATAATATATACCTACCTCTCTAATTTTTAATTATTTGATCTAATTATATAAACTTCATTAAAAAAATAATTTTCATTAACAAATGAAAGTGAATAAAATAAATTTTACTAAAAAATACGCAATATTTTGTACTACAGCCCTTATTAAAACTTTGTTTGTCAAAAATATTTATATATACTCCAAATACGTTTGGACATTGTCCTAAATACTAAATAGAATATGTTGAGTAAAGTGAATTTTTTTTTTTTTAGAAATCGATTACTTCCTCGATCTCAATGGCTAGCCACTATGACTTTAGCTAATTAGAACTTGTTCAGGAAAAAGGTTACTAACCTTTAGATATGTGAAAAAAAAAAGGTTACAAACATGAAAGTGTGTTTGTGATAACTTTTTAAAAGTATTGTTTTGATTTATAATTTTTCATAAGTACTGTTTTTTTTTAAAAAAAAAAATGGTATTTGGAACTACCCCTACCACCACCACAACTATCACCGATACCACAACACCACCACTTTAGCATCAACAACTACCACCACTTTAGCATCAACAACTATCACCACTATTACCACGCTACCACCACTACCACACCCGTCGCCCTATCACCACCATTACTATTACCACCATTTCTATCACCTCGCCATTACCATAATCACTGTTGTCGCCACCCTACCACCCCCACTATCCCATCTTGACCACCGTTGTCACCTCGCCACCATCTCTTTTATAACAATCATAACCACCATCGTCGCAGCCGCCGCCATTACCACCACCACTATTATTGCTCGCGTCCAATTACAATCGGTGCTTAAATTCTTCTCTCTCTCTCTTTTATCTTTGTAATTTGATTTTGAGTGTAAATAAAAATATGTTTATTATTGATCATTTTTTTCATTACTCTGTACCTTTAGGCACGCAAAATAACTAGTAATTTGATATAATGTAAATATAAATAAGATGAATCGGGCGTTATCCAAAGAAATTGAGTTAGAATTAGATATATAATTCACTAAATTCGATTTAATATTTTTTTGGATTTTGAAGGAATTGAATTGGATCATATATACTTTGCTTGAAATCCTGATTAGCATAGTTTTCAAATCAAATTATTTTTTTTGTCCCCTAACAAACTTGAGTATGGATTTTTTTATTTTTAACAAACACGATGCGTTATTGAATAAGTTGGGTAATGTATAGAATTGCAGTTGATTAAAATCTATTAATTGACAGAACTAGTCGAAATATGAACCAGTCAAGAAGTTATTTGTTTCTTGTTTTTGGTCCGACACTATTCTAAAGAGGAAAAAGTTTAAACTTGGGATCTTAAATTCAAATTGCGAGGGCGATGACACCAATGACTAACCTCAAATAAGGGCTCATTTTGTCCCGTCCCCGATTCCACGAATCTCGAACTGTTTTCATGATCCAACGGTCAGATGTGCGTTCGGACACGCGAACGTGTTTTCCAGATCATGACCCCACTATAATATGCGCACGCTGTAAAAAGGGGCACCCACCCCCGTCACGTGGCTGCTTCTTTCTCTTTTGAATGCAAAATGGGGGGAACAGTGCGCGCCATCTGCCTTTTAGGTGGCTTTCTATTTCTATGGTGCTGGCTTTGGGCGCTAATCGACACTAATAAGGTAAATAAATTGATTAACAACGGTAAAGTTGGTGATAATTTAATGTCGTAAAAGGTTAATACGAACTAAACCAAATGACAAAAGACAACTGTCCACTTATATAAAGTTAATCATTTATTTCCCCGGAAAAATACCAAAAAGCTCTTGAGTTTTATTTTTATTAACTCAAAAAAATATAATCATCTGGAAATTCTTTTAAAAAATATAAATTTTTTAATATAAAAATGTCCAATTGCTAAGTCCTTTTTTTTTCCTTAGCTCGAAAAAAAGGATGGTTTAGGGCGATCAATCATATCAACCCCCTCAAGATTGTCACCCGTTATAGAATGTTTAATTTGAGTTATAATTATTGACTTGAAATGATCGAATTCATCACTACAAAACCACCGATGAGAACAAATTAGACATTCAGTTGTAATTATGATGAGGCTCCTATAAATGTTTTACGCCTCTTTTTCATTGTTGGAGTCATTATGAGTAAAAATCCAAATGAAAGTCATTTTAATTCAAACCAATGATTTTTTCAATGGTTTAGAATATCCTTATACGTTGTTTTAATAACATTTGTTCTATTTGGTAGAGAGGATAAAAAATAGGAATGATACATTTTCCTTCTTTTGTATTTGGTTGGATGAATGAAAAATAAAAATAACTAATTTTTTTTTTGCTGGCTAAGATTAGGGGTGACAATCGAATCGTGTCATGCAAATTCGTGTTGAATCATTACAAATTTGTGTCGAATATTAGTCAAACTTAACTTAACTCATTTAACTAATTGTGTCGTGTTGAATTGTGAGTTGACCTATTTATTTTCGCATCGAGTTCGAGCCGTGTCATCGTGTTAAGTCGAAAATTTTCTCCCATAGTTAAGATCGAAAATTTTTTTATTTAAATTTTTTTATTTTATTTTTATTTTAAAATTTATATATATATATATATATATACATACATATTTTACCATTGTATTTTTATGTGAAATTAATGTATATATAATATATGTATATATAAAAAGATATATTTATATAATAAAATAGTTTACAATTCAAATTTCAAAAGATAAACAAAATGACTTTTACTATTCGCAGTTGAGATCGTTTTAAATTTTACTTTAAAGTTAATTTAACGGCTAATATTAACACCCTAAATTTAATAAAAATAAATAAACTCTTAAGGGTGTGTTTAGAGTGATTTTTTAAAAATACTTATAGGAATTATTTCTCAAAAGTAATTTAAAAAAAAATAATATTTGAAACCGCCCTACTACTACCTCTACCTCTACCTCTACCACCTCCACCTCTACTGCCACCGCCAACATCATCACTGCCACTGTCACTGTCGCCGTCGCCACCCTACCACCACCACCACCACCACCACAACCATGGTTGTCTCCACCACAGCCATCGTCGCCACCACAGATATTGCCACTCATCACAACCATCATCGTTTTGTACCACCACCACCTTTCACCCTTACTACAATCGATGTTTAAATTTATTTATCTCTGTTCTATATTTGTGATTTAATTTTAAATATAAATATAAATATGTTTATTATTTATCATTTTTTATTACTATGTGCCTTCAGGCACAAGTAATAACTAGTAGACAAATAAGATACATCTCAACACAAATAATTAATTTTTTATCCACTTTCCTTCTGATTGTGTAGGGATTGATTTTTGTGAGTTGAAATGAAAGTTAATTCATCCACTTGTCCATCCTTCCTATTTTCTTTCCTTACCAAATATGATGTTTTATTTATCCCTCTAACTTTCCATTATTCTAACTTTCCATTCTCCAACTTTTTCATCGTACCAAACAGAGCATTAAAGTATTTTTATAAAAATATAAACTCAGTTGGTAAAACTCTTTATCCCAATTATTTGGGATTGCCACGTGAATTTTATTTTTTTTATTGTACTCTATAAAATTACTAGTTATTACATGTGCGTGAAGGCACAGAGTAATAAAAAATTATAAACAATAAACATATTTGTATTCATATCCAAAATCAAATCACAAATATAAAGGAGAAATTAATAAATTTAAGCATCAATTGTAGTAAGAATAAGAGATGGTGGGTGGCAATGGTGGTAGTAGACGGTGATAGTTGTGGTGGGTGGTGATGGTGGTGGCGGTGGCGACGACGACGGTGGCAATAACGATGATGGTGGCAGTGACAACGATGGTGGTGGCGACAGCAACGAGGGTGGTGACGGCAGCGGTGATAGTAGTGGTGAGACGGTTTAAAACACAACTTTTTTTAAAGTACTCATAAGAAATAATTCTTATAAGTGCTTTTAAAAAATAATTTCAAACACACTTTAGGGGTCTTTTTTTCTATTAAATTTAAGGTGTTAATATTAATCGTTAGATTAATTTTAAAATAAAATTTAAAACGATATGAACCGCGAAAAGCAAAAATCATTTTATTTATTTTTTTAGATTTGAATTGTAAGTTACTTTATTATATAAATGTCAATTATAATTAAAATAAAAATAAAAGTAATATTATGTTTGATGATTATTTTTCAAAAATAATGCACATGCATACATATATGTGCGCGTGTGATACACTTATATTGTGCATATGTCTATTACTCTGAATGGGAAAAAAATAAAAGTTAAATATTTTTACTCAAAGGTGTTTTAATATTTTTTTTTGGTTAAGTAAAAAACAAACACACTTGCACTCGCGACAAGAGGATAGTAGTCATAGCAGGGTATTTAAAAGAGAAAATTATACTTTACCCCCTAAACTATTATGCTTATTTTATTTTGCACTCTTAATTATAAAATTTCTCACATTATACTCTAAAGTATCAATTTTATTTCATATTACTCAAATAGATAACGACAAACTTAAAAATCTTTCAAAGGAGGGAGAAAAATTCCAAAGACTTTTCATTTTACCTATTTGACAACCAAATTGTTATTGCGAAGACAAAATAGGTCAGCCAGAGAAATAAAATTTGGAGCTAAGAAAGACAAAATCTTTGATAGGTATTTTTCTTTATTTTTAATCTACAAATGTGCAATAGACAGTACGGACCACTCACATGTACATTTACTATTAAAAATTTGACATTCGTTATCAATTGGAGTAATATGAAATAAAATTTATACTTTAGGGTATAATATGAAAGATTTTATAGTTGAGGATACAAAATAAAATAAGAATAATAATTAAAATAGATAAAATATAATTTACCCTATTTAAAATCATAATATATACATGTCAAAATTATTTTTTTGCCGGTACGTGGTGACCAACCCAACAAAGGAATGCCACATTGATGTAGTACTAATAATTTTAGTATTTTTTTAAACATAATCAATACCGTTCAATTAGGAAAATTTACGAATTTTTTTTTGTTATTTTGTTTCATAATTTGGTTATGATTAATTTTATTTTCACTTTGATTAGGATTATTAGATATTTTATATCGGAGTTGGTTTCTAACTTTTACTACTATATAAACTCCTGTTATCCTTAGGGCAAAACAACTTTGAATGAATCAATAAATTTGCTAATGGTATTAATCTTAGGATTTTAACAAATTAATTCATACATTTAGAACTGGTATTTTTAGTGAATCAATAGAACTATATAGAAATTATGAACTAGCATTTGTGCATAAGTCAATGATTTGATTGACTGCATCACACATCATGTTGCTTGAATGTAAGCCTATTTGCCATTCGATCGAGCTTAGCCTTAGAGTAAATATTGAAGGCAACGACGACGACTACGTAATGTCACCGCCTAGTAGGAATACAACTAAATTGTTAAAGTAAATTTTAATATTTCACTTGAGGTGGTTATTCGATAATTAGATTATATTAGGGATAATTATTGAATTGTGTGTAATTNTTTAATCAAATTAAATATTAAATTAGTCAAAATGCTAAATAGATGGGTGAAGGGTGATGCCAAGCTGACATAGCTGAGTATCATTAGACAGATCTTTATTTGAATTTTCGAATGGATTTTTCAATAACCTCGGGCGTGACCTTGCAATAATTTTAAATTTTTTTAAAAAAATATAAATTAACTTTTTTACAAAAACTAGAAGTGACCCATACAATGCATGTTTTTTTAAATTTAAAAGCTATTCTATTAAAAACAGGCGTAAACAGAGTTTCAATTCAACTATTAGAAGAACATGGCCAATGCATGACTTGTTTGGAGGTGTATATTTTTGTCTTACCCAAAAAAAAAAAAAATTACAATCTCATCTAGTGATATTAAAGTTTGTCTACTGTATTAGTTGTTTTTAGTCCTATTTTTAGTTTATATTATTATTTAAATTAAACCCATCAAGGTTGAAGGGCTGAATTATAGATTACCTTTCAGATTTCCATACCCCATATATAGGATAGGATTACAGATAATGGAAGATTCAAATATGTTGACTATTGAGCTCTTAAAAAGCTATTACAACTACCTTTCACATTAATTACATTGACTCTGGATAGCATGGCAGCCTCCTAAATGCTTTTGTGGTTGAAGTTGAAGGAATTAAGTGGACCATATCATTGTGTACAAAACATTACATTAGTAGTTAGTATATTACGGTTAGGATTACTAATATCTATCTAATATTACACTTAAAAAATTAAATTTTTAATGGTATAATTGTTTATCTCAAATTTTGTTTTTCCATTCAAAAATATATATTTTTTTTGCCATGGCCTCTATTGTCATATAACTCAACTAACACATTTTTCAATATCAATCAAAGTCAATAATATATACCTACCTCTCTAATTTTTAATTATTTGATCTAATTATATAAACTTCATTAAAAAAATAATTTTCATTAACAAATGAAAGTGAATAAAATAAATTTTACTAAAAAATACGCAATATTTTGTACTACAGCCCTTATTAAAACTTTGTTTGTCAAAAATATTTATATATACTCCAAATACGTTTGGACATTGTCCTAAATACTAAATAGAATATGTTGAGTAAAGTGAATTTTTTTTTTTTTAGAAATCGATTACTTCCTCGATCTCAATGGCTAGCCACTATGACTTTAGCTAATTAGAACTTGTTCAGGAAAAAGGTTACTAACCTTTAGATATGTGAAAAAAAAAAGGTTACAAACATGAAAGTGTGTTTGTGATAACTTTTTAAAAGTATTGTTTTGATTTATAATTTTTCATAAGTACTGTTTTTTTTTAAAAAAAAAAATGGTATTTGGAACTACCCCTACCACCACCACAACTATCACCGATACCACAACACCACCACTTTAGCATCAACAACTACCACCACTTTAGCATCAACAACTATCACCACTATTACCACGCTACCACCACTACCACACCCGTCGCCCTATCACCACCATTACTATTACCACCATTTCTATCACCTCGCCATTACCATAATCACTGTTGTCGCCACCCTACCACCCCCACTATCCCATCTTGACCACCGTTGTCACCTCGCCACCATCTCTTTTATAACAATCATAACCACCATCGTCGCAGCCGCCGCCATTACCACCACCACTATTATTGCTCGCGTCCAATTACAATCGGTGCTTAAATTCTTCTCTCTCTCTCTTTTATCTTTGTAATTTGATTTTGAGTGTAAATAAAAATATGTTTATTATTGATCATTTTTTTCATTACTCTGTACCTTTAGGCACGCAAAATAACTAGTAATTTGATATAATGTAAATATAAATAAGATGAATCGGGCGTTATCCAAAGAAATTGAGTTAGAATTAGATATATAATTCACTAAATTCGATTTAATATTTTTTTGGATTTTGAAGGAATTGAATTGGATCATATATACTTTGCTTGAAATCCTGATTAGCATAGTTTTCAAATCAAATTATTTTTTTTGTCCCCTAACAAACTTGAGTATGGATTTTTTTATTTTTAACAAACACGATGCGTTATTGAATAAGTTGGGTAATGTATAGAATTGCAGTTGATTAAAATCTATTAATTGACAGAACTAGTCGAAATATGAACCAGTCAAGAAGTTATTTGTTTCTTGTTTTTGGTCCGACACTATTCTAAAGAGGAAAAAGTTTAAACTTGGGATCTTAAATTCAAATTGCGAGGGCGATGACACCAATGACTAACCTCAAATAAGGGCTCATTTTGTCCCGTCCCCGATTCCACGAATCTCGAACTGTTTTCATGATCCAACGGTCAGATGTGCGTTCGGACACGCGAACGTGTTTTCCAGATCATGACCCCACTATAATATGCGCACGCTGTAAAAAGGGGCACCCACCCCCGTCACGTGGCTGCTTCTTTCTCTTTTGAATGCAAAATGGGGGGAACAGTGCGCGCCATCTGCCTTTTAGGTGGCTTTCTATTTCTATGGTGCTGGCTTTGGGCGCTAATCGACACTAATAAGGTAAATAAATTGATTAACAACGGTAAAGTTGGTGATAATTTAATGTCGTAAAAGGTTAATACGAACTAAACCAAATGACAAAAGACAACTGTCCACTTATATAAAGTTAATCATTTATTTCCCCGGAAAAATACCAAAAAGCTCTTGAGTTTTATTTTTATTAACTCAAAAAAATATAATCATCTGGAAATTCTTTTAAAAAATATAAATTTTTTAATATAAAAATGTCCAATTGCTAAGTCCTTTTTTTTTCCTTAGCTCGAAAAAAAGGATGGTTTAGGGCGATCAATCATATCAACCCCCTCAAGATTGTCACCCGTTATAGAATGTTTAATTTGAGTTATAATTATTGACTTGAAATGATCGAATTCATCACTACAAAACCACCGATGAGAACAAATTAGACATTCAGTTGTAATTATGATGAGGCTCCTATAAATGTTTTACGCCTCTTTTTCATTGTTGGAGTCATTATGAGTAAAAATCCAAATGAAAGTCATTTTAATTCAAACCAATGATTTTTTCAATGGTTTAGAATATCCTTATACGTTGTTTTAATAACATTTGTTCTATTTGGTAGAGAGGATAAAAAATAGGAATGATACATTTTCCTTCTTTTGTATTTGGTTGGATGAATGAAAAATAAAAATAACTAATTTTTTTTTTGCTGGCTAAGATTAGGGGTGACAATCGAATCGTGTCATGCAAATTCGTGTTGAATCATTACAAATTTGTGTCGAATATTAGTCAAACTTAACTTAACTCATTTAACTAATTGTGTCGTGTTGAATTGTGAGTTGACCTATTTATTTTCGCATCGAGTTCGAGCCGTGTCATCGTGTTAAGTCGAAAATTTTCTCCCATAGTTAAGATCGAAAATTTTTTTATTTAAATTTTTTTATTTTATTTTTATTTTAAAATTTATATATATATATATATATATACATACATATTTTACCATTGTATTTTTATGTGAAATTAATGTATATATAATATATGTATATATAAAAAGATATATTTATATAATAAAATAGTTTACAATTCAAATTTCAAAAGATAAACAAAATGACTTTTACTATTCGCAGTTGAGATCGTTTTAAATTTTACTTTAAAGTTAATTTAACGGCTAATATTAACACCCTAAATTTAATAAAAATAAATAAACTCTTAAGGGTGTGTTTAGAGTGATTTTTTAAAAATACTTATAGGAATTATTTCTCAAAAGTAATTTAAAAAAAAATAATATTTGAAACCGCCCTACTACTACCTCTACCTCTACCTCTACCACCTCCACCTCTACTGCCACCGCCAACATCATCACTGCCACTGTCACTGTCGCCGTCGCCACCCTACCACCACCACCACCACCACCACAACCATGGTTGTCTCCACCACAGCCATCGTCGCCACCACAGATATTGCCACTCATCACAACCATCATCGTTTTGTACCACCACCACCTTTCACCCTTACTACAATCGATGTTTAAATTTATTTATCTCTGTTCTATATTTGTGATTTAATTTTAAATATAAATATAAATATGTTTATTATTTATCATTTTTTATTACTATGTGCCTTCAGGCACAAGTAATAACTAGTAGACAAATAAGATACATCTCAACACAAATAATTAATTTTTTATCCACTTTCCTTCTGATTGTGTAGGGATTGATTTTTGTGAGTTGAAATGAAAGTTAATTCATCCACTTGTCCATCCTTCCTATTTTCTTTCCTTACCAAATATGATGTTTTATTTATCCCTCTAACTTTCCATTATTCTAACTTTCCATTCTCCAACTTTTTCATCGTACCAAACAGAGCATTAAAGTATTTTTATAAAAATATAAACTCAGTTGGTAAAACTCTTTATCCCAATTATTTGGGATTGCCACGTGAATTTTATTTTTTTTATTGTACTCTATAAAATTACTAGTTATTACATGTGCGTGAAGGCACAGAGTAATAAAAAATTATAAACAATAAACATATTTGTATTCATATCCAAAATCAAATCACAAATATAAAGGAGAAATTAATAAATTTAAGCATCAATTGTAGTAAGAATAAGAGATGGTGGGTGGCAATGGTGGTAGTAGACGGTGATAGTTGTGGTGGGTGGTGATGGTGGTGGCGGTGGCGACGACGACGGTGGCAATAACGATGATGGTGGCAGTGACAACGATGGTGGTGGCGACAGCAACGAGGGTGGTGACGGCAGCGGTGATAGTAGTGGTGAGACGGTTTAAAACACAACTTTTTTTAAAGTACTCATAAGAAATAATTCTTATAAGTGCTTTTAAAAAATAATTTCAAACACACTTTAGGGGTCTTTTTTTCTATTAAATTTAAGGTGTTAATATTAATCGTTAGATTAATTTTAAAATAAAATTTAAAACGATATGAACCGCGAAAAGCAAAAATCATTTTATTTATTTTTTTAGATTTGAATTGTAAGTTACTTTATTATATAAATGTCAATTATAATTAAAATAAAAATAAAAGTAATATTATGTTTGATGATTATTTTTCAAAAATAATGCACATGCATACATATATGTGCGCGTGTGATACACTTATATTGTGCATATGTCTATTACTCTGAATGGGAAAAAAATAAAAGTTAAATATTTTTACTCAAAGGTGTTTTAATATTTTTTTTTGGTTAAGTAAAAAACAAACACACTTGCACTCGCGACAAGAGGATAGTAGTCATAGCAGGGTATTTAAAAGAGAAAATTATACTTTACCCCCTAAACTATTATGCTTATTTTATTTTGCACTCTTAATTATAAAATTTCTCACATTATACTCTAAAGTATCAATTTTATTTCATATTACTCAAATAGATAACGACAAACTTAAAAATCTTTCAAAGGAGGGAGAAAAATTCCAAAGACTTTTCATTTTACCTATTTGACAACCAAATTGTTATTGCGAAGACAAAATAGGTCAGCCAGAGAAATAAAATTTGGAGCTAAGAAAGACAAAATCTTTGATAGGTATTTTTCTTTATTTTTAATCTACAAATGTGCAATAGACAGTACGGACCACTCACATGTACATTTACTATTAAAAATTTGACATTCGTTATCAATTGGAGTAATATGAAATAAAATTTATACTTTAGGGTATAATATGAAAGATTTTATAGTTGAGGATACAAAATAAAATAAGAATAATAATTAAAATAGATAAAATATAATTTACCCTATTTAAAATCATAATATATACATGTCAAAATTATTTTTTTGCCGGTACGTGGTGACCAACCCAACAAAGGAATGCCACATTGATGTAGTACTAATAATTTTAGTATTTTTTTAAACATAATCAATACCGTTCAATTAGGAAAATTTACGAATTTTTTTTTGTTATTTTGTTTCATAATTTGGTTATGATTAATTTTATTTTCACTTTGATTAGGATTATTAGATATTTTATATCGGAGTTGGTTTCTAACTTTTACTACTATATAAACTCCTGTTATCCTTAGGGCAAAACAACTTTGAATGAATCAATAAATTTGCTAATGGTATTAATCTTAGGATTTTAACAAATTAATTCATACATTTAGAACTGGTATTTTTAGTGAATCAATAGAACTATATAGAAATTATGAACTAGCATTTGTGCATAAGTCAATGATTTGATTGACTGCATCACACATCATGTTGCTTGAATGTAAGCCTATTTGCCATTCGATCGAGCTTAGCCTTAGAGTAAATATTGAAGGTAACGACAACATTACATAACGACGACTACGTAATGTCACCGTCTAATAGGAATACAACTAAATTGTTAAAGTAAATTTTAATATTTCACTTGAGGTGGTTATTCGATAATTAGATTATATTAGGGATAATTATTGAATTGTGTGTAATTTACTTGCTCACTTATATTATTTTTTCAATTGAATAGTAACACAACATAACAATTATGATGTGATATCACAATTACGTTGAATATTTTCTCCTTGGTCAGGGACCGTCGCCCTCACGATAGACCCTTGCATGGTGTAATTGTTTACTATGTTAATCATTCATGCCAAGCAAATGTTTTGATGTAAAAGTGACATCCTATTAAAATCGTCACGTGATATTATTATCCAATTAGACACTAAATGTGGATGAAGTGGCTCCCATTTTTTTTTTGTACAAGGTAGTTATTGCATTACATAGGCTGATAGTTATTGAATTTTATGGATTTCACCAACTTATTTTGTACTTTTTAAATTAGATAGTTATTTCATGTGAATACCATGATGTAGTATATGTTATCCAAAGTGTGTACATAATTATATTACATTAAATTGTATTAAATTCAAATCATACAAAAATAAAAAATATATATCAAGCAAAATCAATCTACTTACAGTGACGTAGATCTACATGAACAGTCAAATTAAAAAATCAGAATATATTATCTAAGTCTTGTGTAACTACAATCTTCTTAAGATATATTTGCTCCATCTCGATGCTCAAGGTTGATACGTAATTGTCTCGAGATAGAACCGATTTCATTATTGAAAATGTAACATTTCAATCTCCAAGACTTTAGCGAACACAACTCTGTGTTTATACTTAAACCGAACAAGAAGAATAATGTAGCAATATGCATAGAGGGAATTCTCTAAAATAAAAATTCAGAATTGGGATGAATTGAAAATGACAATGAGTAATCTATTTATAGATTATTCGTGCTTTGTTCAAATCGCCTAAAAAGGCACANTTTTTTTTTTGTACAAGGTAGTTATTGCATTACATAGGCTGATAGTTATTGAATTTTATGGATTTCACCAACTTATTTTGTACTTTTTAAATTAGATAGTTATTTCATGTGAATACCATGATGTAGTATATGTTATCCAAAGTGTGTACATAATTATATTACATTAAATTGTATTAAATTCAAATCATACAAAAATAAAAAATATATATCAAGCAAAATCAATCTACTTACAGTGACGTAGATCTACATGAACAGTCAAATTAAAAAATCAGAATATATTATCTAAGTCTTGTGTAACTACAATCTTCTTAAGATATGTTTGCTTCATCTCGATACTCAAGGTTGATACGTAATTGTCTCTCGAGATAGAACCGATTTCATTATTGAAAATGTAACATTTCAATCTCCAAGACTTTAGCGAACACAACTCTGTGTTTATACTTAGACCGAACAAGAAGAATAATGTAGCAATATGCATAGAGGGAATTCTCTAAAATAAAAATTCAGAATTTGGATGAACTGAAAATGACAATGAGTAGTCTATTTATAGATTATTCGTGCTTTGTTCAGATCGCCTAAAAAGGCACAAGACTCTCCTGTTCGAATCGAAGAGATATACCTTTAATCCTGAACAACAACGAAAAGGAAAAGACACCTCTGGAGAACAGACACAATCTTTGGAATGAATTAAACCCAATTTTGGCACCAAATTCAAAGTAACAGGTATAAAATTTGAAAATTCAGTTGGATTTAAATTTCAGTTGAGAATTTAATTATGATCCATATTCGAATTCGATTGGGTTGACCAACAACTTGTACCGTTCTAAATAAATTTTATCTGAAAAAGATTATATTTTTTTTGACTCAAGCTTGACCCGGTTGGGTCATGGTCGTGGTGAAGCAAACGACACACGTGTGTGGTAACTAAGGTAACATAAGCACTCGTTCTGCTCACAGAAGTGTGGTACCCATTGAGATTTAACCCATGAAGCCAACTAGGAGTATTAACTAACCAAATTGTTGATCTTCTTCTACTATGAGACAAATTTTATTTCACTACATCTATCTTATTTATTTCATCATTTTAAATGAGTCACTTTGAGATATAATTTTTCTTTCAATACTTAATAGTTTTAAACAAATAAATATACGATGTTCATCTCCTCGCGCAGGAAATCGCGTTTAAACTTGATCCCACTAATTTTGAAATATGAATCTCACTTTTATTTAAGTCTTAAGTTGCTTAAACATCCTTGTTTAAATTCATCTGTTTTCAACAGTATCACCATTATTTATGTTTGAACATTTTCTCCTGGTTGTTTGGGTATGCCCATCTAGTGCTGTTTTTATCAACCAACAATGTGGAATTTTGTATAATTTCTTATGAAAGATACAAACAAAATCAAATACATAAATTTTAACTACTTACCCAATCATGAATTGAGGAAGCATAATAAGCCAAATTTCACACACCACCTCTAAAAAGTCTAAGCATTGAAGGGATTAGAAAAAACTTATCAGCCAACCTGAAGAATCATACTGCAACGATGGATGTGAGATTTCACCTCATTTTTTATGAAAGACACACACATAATTAATTAAATACACAAATTTTAATTACTTAGCCAATATCGACATCGGAACACTGCAACCTAAAAAATTTTCATCCATTCCTTCAAAAAAAAATAATGACTTAATCGATCAATGCCATTGATTTAATCACGAATCTTAATATTTATTGAGATTTTTTATCTATTTAATAGTTGTGGTTAGATTGACTGCGAGTTTTATTAAACATTATCACTTGATATTAAACTAGTGACTTTAATAAAATCACATTATTATTACGTTAATAAATTATATTAAAATTTTAAGTCTAAATAGTATTATTATTTTTTTATTATATTAAAGGANGTTATAGAATGTTTAATTTGAGTTATAATTATTGACTTGAAATGATCGAATTCATCACTACAAAACCACCGATGAGAACAAATTAGACATTCAGTTGTAATTATGATGAGGCTCCTATAAATGTTTTACGCCTCTTTTTCATTGTTGGAGTCATTATGAGTAAAAATCCAAATGAAAGTCATTTTAATTCAAACCAATGATTTTTTCAATGGTTTAGAATATCCTTATACGTTGTTTTAATAACATTTGTTCTATTTGGTAGAGAGGATAAAAAATAGGAATGATACATTTTCCTTCTTTTGTATTTGGTTGGATGAATGAAAAATAAAAATAACTAATTTTTTTTTTGCTGGCTAAGATTAGGGGTGACAATCGAATCGTGTCATGCAAATTCGTGTTGAATCATTACAAATTTGTGTCGAATTTTAATCAAACTTAACTTAACTCATTTAACTAATTGTGTCGTGTTGAATTGTGAGTTGACCTATTTATTTTCGCATCGAGTTCGAGCCGTGTCATCGTGTTAAGTCGAAAATTTTCTCCCATAGTTAAGATCGAAAATTTTTTTATTTAAATTTTTTTATTTTATTTTTATTTTAAAATTTATATATATATATATATATACATATTTTACCATTGTATTTTTATGTGAAATTAATGTATATATAATATATGTATATATAAAAAGATATATTTATATAATAAAATAGTTTACAATTCAAATTTCAAAAGATAAACAAAATGACTTTTACTATTCGCAGTTGAGATCGTTTTAAATTTTACTTTAAAGTTAATTTAACGGCTAATATTAACACCCTAAATTTAATAAAAATAAATAAACTCTTAAGGGTGTGTTTAGAGTGATTTTTTAAAAATACTTATAGGAATTATTTCTCAAAAGTAATTTAAAAAAAAATAATATTTGAAACCGCCCTACTACTACCTCTACCTCTACCTCTACCACCTCCACCTCTACTGCCACCGCCAACATCATCACTGCCACTGTCACTGTCGCCGTCGCCACCCTACCACCACCACCACCACCACCACAACCATGGTTGTCTCCACCACAGCCATCGTCGCCACCACAGATATTGCCACTCATCACAACCATCATCGTTTTGTACCACCACCACCTTTCACCCTTACTACAATCGATGTTTAAATTTATTTATCTCTGTTCTATATTTGTGATTTAATTTTAAATATAAATATAAATATGTTTATTATTTATCATTTTTTATTACTATGTGCCTTCAGGCACAAGTAATAACTAGTAGACAAATAAGATACATCTCAACACAAATAATTAATTTTTTATCCACTTTCCTTCTGATTGTGTAGGGATTGATTTTTGTGAGTTGAAATGAAAGTTAATTCATCCACTTGTCCATCCTTCCTATTTTCTTTCCTTACCAAATATGATGTTTTATTTATCCCTCTAACTTTCCATTATTCTAACTTTCCATTCTCCAACTTTTTCATCGTACCAAACAGAGCATTAAAGTATTTTTATAAAAATATAAACTCAGTTGGTAAAACTCTTTATCCCAATTATTTGGGATTGCCACGTGAATTTTATTTTTTTTATTGTACTCTATAAAATTACTAGTTATTACATGTGCGTGAAGGCACAGAGTAATAAAAAATTATAAACAATAAACATATTTGTATTCATATCCAAAATCAAATCACAAATATAAAGGAGAAATTAATAAATTTAAGCATCAATTGTAGTAAGAATAAGAGATGGTGGGTGGCAATGGTGGTAGTAGACGGTGATAGTTGTGGTGGGTGGTGATGGTGGTGGCGGTGGCGACGACGACGGTGGCAATAACGGTGATGGTGGCAGTGACAACGATGGTGGTGGCGACAGCAACGAGGGTGGTGACGGCAGCGGTGATAGTAGTGGTGAGACGGTTTAAAACACAACTTTTTTTAAAGTACTCATAAGAAATAATTCTTATAAGTGCTTTTAAAAAATAATTTCAAACACACTTTAGGGGTCTTTTTTTCTATTAAATTTAAGGTGTTAATATTAATCGTTAGATTAATTTTAAAATAAAATTTAAAACGATATGAACCGCGAAAAGCAAAAATCATTTTATTTATTTTTTTAGATTTGAATTGTAAGTTACTTTATTATATAAATGTCAATTATAATTAAAATAAAAATAAAAGTAATATTATGTTTGATGATTATTTTTCAAAAATAATGCACATGCATACATATATGTGCGCGTGTGATACACTTATATTGTGCATATGTCTATTACTCTGAATGGGAAAAAAATAAAAGTTAAATATTTTTACTCAAAGGTGTTTTAATATTTTTTTTTGGTTAAGTAAAAAACAAACACACTTGCACTCGCGACAAGAGGATAGTAGTCATAGCAGGGTATTTAAAAGAGAAAATTATACTTTACCCCCTAAACTATTATGCTTATTTTATTTTGCACTCTTAATTATAAAATTTCTCACATTATACTCTAAAGTATCAATTTTATTTCATATTACTCAAATAGATAACGACAAACTTAAAAATCTTTCAAAGGAGGGAGAAAAATTCCAAAGACTTTTCATTTTACCTATTTGACAACCAAATTGTTATTGCGAAGACAAAATAGGTCAGCCAGAGAAATAAAATTTGGAGCTAAGAAAGACAAAATCTTTGATAGGTATTTTTCTTTATTTTTAATCTACAAATGTGCAATAGACAGTACGGACCACTCACATGTACATTTACTATTAAAAATTTGACATTCGTTATCAATTGGAGTAATATGAAATAAAATTTATACTTTAGGGTATAATATGAAAGATTTTATAGTTGAGGATACAAAATAAAATAAGAATAATAATTAAAATAGATAAAATATAATTTACCCTATTTAAAATCATAATATATACATGTCAAAATTATTTTTTTGCCGGTACGTGGTGACCAACCCAACAAAGGAATGCCACATTGATGTAGTACTAATAATTTTAGTATTTTTTTAAACATAATCAATACCGTTCAATTAGGAAAATTTACGAATTTTTTTTTGTTATTTTGTTTCATAATTTGGTTATGATTAATTTTATTTTCACTTTGATTAGGATTATTAGATATTTTATATCGGAGTTGGTTTCTAACTTTTACTACTATATAAACTCCTGTTATCCTTAGGGCAAAACAACTTTGAATGAATCAATAAATTTGCTAATGGTATTAATCTTAGGATTTTAACAAATTAATTCATACATTTAGAACTGGTATTTTTAGTGAATCAATAGAACTATATAGAAATTATGAACTAGCATTTGTGCATAAGTCAATGATTTGATTGACTGCATCACACATCATGTTGCTTGAATGTAAGCCTATTTGCCATTCGATCGAGCTTAGCCTTAGAGTAAATATTGAAGGCAACGACGACGACTACGTAATGTCACCGCCTAGTAGGAATACAACTAAATTGTTAAAGTAAATTTTAATATTTCACTTGAGGTGGTTATTCGATAATTAGATTATATTAGGGATAATTATTGAATTGTGTGTAATTTACTTGCTCACTTATATTATTTTTTCAATTGAATAGTAACACAACATAACAATTATGATGTGATATCACAATTACGTTAAATATTTTCTCCTTGGTCAGGGACCGTGGCCCTCACGATAGACCCTTGCATGGTGTAATTGTTTACTATGTTAATCATTCATGCCAAGCAAATGTTTTGATGTAAAAGTGACATCCTATTAAAATCGTCACGTGATATTATTATCCAATTAGACACTAAATGTGGATGAAGTGGCTCCCATTTTTTTTTTTGTACAAGGTAGTTATTGCATTACATAGGCTGATAGTTATTGAATTTTATGGATTTCACCAACTTATTTTGTACTTTTTAAATTAGATAGTTATTTCATGTGAATACCATGATGTAGTATATGTTATCCAAAGTGTGTACATAATTATATTACATTAAATTGTATTAAATTCAAATCATACAAAAATAAAAAATATATATCAAGCAAAATCAATCTACTTACAGTGACGTAGATCTACATGAACAGTCAAATTAAAAAATCAGAATATATTATCTAAGTCTTGTGTAACTACAATCTTCTTAAGATATATTTGCTCCATCTCGATACTCAAGGTTGATACGTAATTGTCTCTCGAGATAGAACCGATTTCATTATTGAAAATGTAACATTTCAATCTCCAAGACTTTAGCGAACACAACTCTGTGTTTATACTTAAACCGAACAAGAAGAATAATGTAGCAATATGCATAGAGGGAATTCTCTAAAATAAAAATTCAGAATTGGGATGAATTGAAAATGACAATGAGTAATCTATTTATAGATTATTCGTGCTTTGTTCAAATCGCCTAAAAAGGCACAAGACTCTCCTGTTCGAATCGAAGAGATATACCTTTAATCCTGAACAACAACGAAAAGGAAAAGACACCTCTGGAGAACAGACACAATCTTTGGAATGAATTAAACCCAATTTTGGCACCAAATTCAAAGTAACAGGTATAAAATTTGAAAATTCAGTTGGATTTAAATTTCAGTTGGGAATTTAATTATGATCCATATTCGAATTCGATTGGGTTGACCAACAACTTGTACCGTTCTAAATAAATTTTATCTGAAAAAGATTATATTTTTTTTGACTCAAGCTTGACCCGGTTGGGTCATGGTCGTGGTGAAGCAAACGACACACGTGTGTGGTAACTAAGGTAACATAAGCACTCGTTCTGCTCACAGAAGTGTGGTACCCATTGAGATTTAACCCATGAAGCCAACTAGGAGTATTAACTAACCAAATTGTTGATCTTCTTCTACTATGAGACAAATTTTATTTCACTACATCTATCTTATTTATTTCATCATTTTAAATGAGTCACTTTGAGATATAATTTTTCTTTCAATACTTAATAGTTTTAAACAAATAAATATACGATGTTCATCTCCTCGCGCAGGAAATCGCGTTTAAACTTGATCCCACTAATTTTGAAATATGAATCTCACTTTTATTTAAGTCTTAAGTTGCTTAAACATCCTTGTTTAAATTCATCTGTTTTCAACAGTATCACCATTATTTATGTTTGAACATTTTCTCCTGGTTGTTTGGGTATGCCCATCTAGTGCTGTTTTTATCAACCAACAATGTGGAATTTTGTATAATTTCTTATGAAAGATACAAACAAAATCAAATACATAAATTTTAACTACTTACCCAATCATGAATTGAGGAAGCATAATAAGCCAAATTTCACACACCACCTCTAAAAAGTCTAAGCATTGAAGGGATTAGAAAAAACTTATCAGCCAACCTGAAGAATCATACTGCAACGATGGATGTGAGATTTCACCTCATTTTTTATGAAAGACACACACATAATTAATTAAATACACAAATTTTAATTACTTAGCCAATATCGACATCGGAACACAGCAACCTAAAAAATTTTCATCCATTCCTTCAAAAAAAAATAATGACTTAATCGATCAATGCCATTGATTTAATCACGAATCTTAATATTTATTGAGATTTTTTATCTATTTAATAGTTGTGGTTAGATTGACTGCGAGTTTTATTAAACATTATCACTTGATATTAAACTAGTGACTTTAATAAAATCACATTATTATTACGTTAATAAATTATATTAAAATTTTAAGTCTAAATAGTATTATTATTTTTTTATTATATTAAAGGAGTGGGGAACAACTTCTGAGGTGCCAAATGGACTTTAAATAGCGTGTCGGCCCAAATTGAAGGGATTCAAATGTAATTTCCCCTTAACATGAGCCTGCCTCTGTTCAACGCTCTACTCCTACTGAGAAAATATTCCAACTCCGATTCGGCCCCCCCAACGACGCTGTAGACCGGTACGACACCGTCTCACTCTGCAAGTCGCTCGCATCAACCAAATCGTACACAAATCTAGGTTTTCAACTATCGAGTCTCGATCCAGTAGTACAGATCCGTACATCTAATGCAATATATGTGCACTTGCATGACTAAATTTAGGTAAGTAGCGATTGTTGAAATTGGTGGTGGTGGGGGGCGGCTGTGGTGAATAAGAAATGAATGTGAGCCACCCATCGGTGCACCCAGTGGAAGCGCCACCACGTATGACCGACGGTGCGAATGTTCCGAGAGTGAGGATGAAGGACATCCAAGGCATGCCTGGTACTATCGGTGGCCTTATCTTGCGTTTCGCTCAGTTTTTGTTCGCAGTAGTGGCCCTTTCTGTCATGGCCACCACCAGTGACTTCCCTTCTGTCACTGCCTTCAGGTAAAGTACTTACTTCGCATTTATGTCTTTTTAGAATTTTACTGCCAACAAATTCATATCCATGTGTATGCATGGTTTCCAAATTCTATTGTTGATCTCATGTGCAATTTGTCAATTATTTTTGTTAATTATAGGTCCTTTGTTTTGTTGGGTCATGGAGAATATGTGTAACCATTGGTCTACACTTATATGTCTTTTATTTGATTACGAGGAGCACACACAATCAAGTTTTTGGGTATTTCTTTTTACTGTTTCATGAATTGTTTGGTCGAGAATGAGTCACCTTAGATGTTAGTTTTTTATTTTCCACTTTAACTTGGAAATAGCTAGATTCATTTTATATAAAAATGGGAAGGTAACTATTACATATGGATGTTGCTGCGCTGTTTCGTATGTTTTGCCCCAGTTTCATAATTTTCATACCTAGCAATGGACTTATGTTGTGTGTCATTTCAATATTCTGGTATGTTGTCTCAATATACAATTTGTTCACTACCAGTACGAAGACAGTTTGTATTAACATTTTGGACTTATAATCCACTAGTGTATAAGGTGGCAAAATATAATTTGCACTCACGAAGTTTATATAATCAGATAAGTTGTATGTCCTATATATCCTCTTTGTGAGTTACATGTACGCAAATGCTTATGTTTTTTTAAGTCATATGTACCCTGTTGAACTATTGAAGTATGCATCTTTTCTTCATCCAGGTAAAATGGTGCTTTTATCCAAACTTACTTGTTAGGCAAACCGATCATGTTAAAAAAATTCAAGTAATAGATGAACAAAATGAGAAACCTTCTTGCTATTCTCTTAATAGAAGACTCTAATATAATAGAGAAGAATTGGAGCCTGGGCCCTTGCACAGTTGTTCAAATTATAATAGACACAACTTGAACACAATATAGGTAATTCAAAGCATTGTTATTTAAGGCGTAATGTGAACCAAAGTGACCAAGGCTCCTAAAGCCTAGGTGAGAAGTGAAGCGAAACACTTCATCAAAGCGAAGCAGTTAAAAAAAAAAAGGTAAATATTTTAGTATAATTACTTCTAAATATCTAAGTTCTAATTTTACAAAAATTAAATATTTAAATGCAAACACTAATAATATTTCAAATCTTAATGATAACCATAGGTTAAATATTTAAATTCAAAAAATTAGCACTACTATTAGCAAAATCAGTATTACAGAAAATCAAAATCAACATAAATAAGCAGTTCAAAATCAACAAAAATAAGCAGTATAGAAAATAAGCAAAGTTAATACAAAAAATAGAATTAAGCATTACAGAAAATCAGCAAAAGCAGAGATCAACAAAATCAACAAAATCAACATCAAATTAGAAGCAGTACAAAAAATTAACATCAAATTAGAGGCAGAAAAAAGTAAAATCAGCATTACAAAAAAAAAAAAGCAGAATCAACAAAATCAACATCAGAGAAGTAAAAAGTAGAAGCAGAGAAGCAGAAACAGAATCAGAACCAAAACCAGAACCAGTAGCAAAAGCGGAAACAGAAAAAGAGAAGCAAGAAGCAGAAGCTGAGAAATAAAACCAGAAGGAGAAGTAGAAGCTTAAACAAAAAAAAAAAANGCAGAGAAGCAGAAACAGAATCAGAACCAAAACCAGAACCAGTAGCAAAAGCGGAAACAGAAAAAGAGAAGCAAGAAGCAGAAGCTGAGAAATAAAACCAGAAGAAGTAGAAGCTTAAACAAAAAAACAAAAACAAAACTAGAAGAAGAATCAGTAGAAGTAGTGAAGAGGAGAGGCGAGAATCGGAGAGAAGAAAACATACCTCTGTTGTCGAAGAAGAAGATAGAAATAGCAGTATAAGTAGGACACGANGGAGAAGTAGAAGCTTAAACAAAAAAAAAAAAACAAAACTAGAAGAAGAATCAGTAGAAGTAGTGAAGAGGAGAGGCGAGAATCGGAGAGAAGAGAACATACCTCTGTTGTCGAAGAAGAAGATAGAAATAGCAGTATAAGTAGGACACGAAACAAGGTGCCAGTATTTTCTATCAAAGAAGAAAAAGATAAAGAAGAATTAAAAAAATAGAAGAAGAAGAGGAGAAGAATGAGAGAAAAAGTAAGTACCTATGTGTGGTATTTTTTGTTGAAGAAGAAGACAGAAGTAATAGATGCAAAGCTTTCTGTCAAAGAAGAAAAAAAAGAATTAAAGAAGAAGAGAAATAGAAAAGAAGAAGTAAAGAAATGGAGAAGAAGAAGAAGGGAAACAGAAGAGAGAAGGAGGAGGAGGGGCAAACCTATGGGAGCAGCAAGGAAGGAGTAATAGCAGCAATCCTCTGACCTTTAGACAAAATTAGGGTTTGAGTGTTAAATATATTAGGATAAGGGGGCAATTGAGTGTATAGACATATCACAATTTTGTTCCAATTGCCTCAATCCAACGGTCCATAATAAAACTCAAACAATCTAAAGGTCCATAATAAAAAAATAAAACTTCTTTAAAAACTTAACTAAGGCACTCGCTTTTCGCTCAAGCGAGAGGTGCTCGGTTTTCTCACTTTTTCATCGTTTTAGTCATGTTCGTTTCGCCTTGTTTGTTCAAGGCTAGCCACCCTCGTCTCACTTTGCTTCTCGCCTAGGCGAGTTTTTCACAACACTGATTGAAAGGATCACGAAGACCCATAAAAGTACAAAAGAAATATCTTTCAGAAAATATATTCCTATTTGCAGAGTGCATAACATCTATGCTCACTCTGGCGGTCAACTTAGGATTCTATTTAAGTTTTTCCATGGGCAGGGGCGGAGCCAGAAATTGAGAACCACTTTAACAAATTATTTTTAATTTATAAAACTAAACCAATACATTCTTACTTTTTCTATGTAGAAACCAATTATAGAAAAATAAATTCCAATTGGAGGCTAATTGCTTGAAATTGGACACTTAAATTAAAAAAAAACCAAAAAAATGATAAATATGTAAATCAATGTTAATCGAAAAAAATTTAAAACATTTAAAAAGTAGCAAGCCAGCAATTACAAACCACTGACAATTCATATTGCTAAAAAAATTTTGAAAAATGAAACCAAGTTAAACAAAGAAAATACTCGTGAATACAAGGACCAAAAGTTGCTGAAAAAATTATGGATAGGGCTGCCATAGACTCATCAAATTTTATATAAACGCAAGGCACAACTCTCGGAGGGTCGCACAATGTTAGTCTCAAACTTGATTAGTCACTCTTTCAATTTTGTTTGGTATAATAATCTTATTAGATTAAGATTTTTTTTCATATATAGTTTTTTCACGTCTAAATATTTGTCATTTTATGTTAATGATGTCAATTTTATGACAAAACTGACCTTGTATTATATTACACAATAATCTTAATTTTTATGTAGTAACAAAATGGACTCTGAGTTTTTTTCAAAGTAATTAAAAGTTACCTTCGTCATCCACAATATATCCGAAGATGCTTGAAGCTTATACGCAAAGTATTTATAATCATGTAAATGAGTTTTCATGAAAGTGAAAGAGTGGGCATAATAATTTTGTATCAAGAAAATACCGAATTGAGAAATATTTAACATGCATATATAATCTTCTACAAAATTTTGAGGGTGAGCATGGGACCCCCCTGAACCCAATGTGCCTCCGCCTATGTCCATGAGAGGTCTCCAGAGGGAATTGGATGGGAATCGGTTGATACAAAAGTAAGGCTCCCGATGGATTCGACCATTGTTCCTATGACTTATGGGGAAGTTTCTAGTAAACTAGATTTTTGCCGATATCTTCCTTTTTTGGAAAGTTCTGTTATTTTTTTGAATTAGGTATATTGGACTTGTATTTGACAATTCAAGTGCACAACTTTTTAAGTATATACGTAATAGAGGTCAGAATGATCTTTTCATTAGGCTTAATGAGATCCATCCAAGGTTTATAGGTCCTTTTGTTGATTTTCCGGTGGAGTTTTGGTTGGGATCTTGGTTGTTTTATCTGTTCGCGTTGTTCCTTCATATATGCCATGTGTACATGGTTGCATCTCACTTTGGAATTCTTTTGATAATATTTTACTTATCAGAGGGGAAACATAGATATCAAAGAGTTTTTGATGTATTTATATGGAAAACACCACGCAAAGGAAGTTAAAGATATTTTGAGGGTGGAGCACTAGAGCCTTTTTGAGGTTTGGGACCATTCCTTTCTGTGTGGTGGAAGAGATCCCTGTCATTTGTATGTCAACAAGAAGATTTGTCCCCAAAACAGCAACCCAGCTGTATATTGTTACCTTTCTGCTGTAATAGGATCCATCCATATGAATTGTTTCATAATTTCAGAATATATTCTTTGGATGACACCTGTTGGATTACTTCCGAAAAGCAAGTCCTTATGTATGCGTCTGTTCATTTCATGCAACTACCAAGAAACTGAATAATTTAAAATGGCTAGTACCAGATATAGGTGTCAGTAAATAAGTCGATCTTGGCTCATAATAATATCTTCTTTAGTATGCACCTTGATAATAATTTATATGCATGATATGCTTCTGAGTTCTGAAACCAAATATGCTGAACTCCTTGACAAAGTAAAATAGTTTGTTTTTAGTTTGTGTGCGCTCAATATTGGTCCTGTTACTGAAAGTTACACTAATGTTTGTCATACCAGCTACCTTGTTGCTGCTGCTGGTTTGCAGAGCTTGTGGAGCCTTTTGCTAGCCATTATTGATATTTATGCCCTTCTTGTGGGACGATGTTTGCAGAATTATAAAATTGTTGGTTTCTTCACTGTTGGTGATGGGGTAAGATATTTTCTATTGGTTTTTTTGCAAAACATGAATTTTTTTTAACTTATTTGAGCCCTATGCTTTGATTATTGTGACATGAGTTATCATCTTATCGATATTTCTCGGAAAACAGATTACATGGAGTTGCTGCTAGTATTCTTGAAAAAACTAAATGATTCTGACACGTGAGTGCTATGCTTTGTTTGATGTCACATTAGTCCTCTATAGATATCAGAAAAACAGATTACCTGGGGTGCCATGATCCAGGCACAGTGATTTCTGCTGGAATTATCATCTTTTCGGTCTGGTAATAATTGAAATTAATAATAATGTCACACCCAAATAAGTCAGTGTGTGTGTTCGTGTGATTTTCATAGTTCCAGAAATCCTTTGTGGTATGATATTCTTTGCAGAAAAGGTTTTCTGACCTTCTTTTCAAGTGCTGCTGAGAGAGAGAGAGAGAGAGAGAGAGAGAGAGATCCATCCGCTGAGACATTATCCTCACGGCTAGAACTTTGTCATAAAAGCTGATCTTGAGCCATTGCAGACATTGAAGCCCTAGTAGAATTGNCTTTTGTTGATTTTCCGGTGGAGTTTTGGTTGGGATCTTGGTTGTTTTATCTGTTCGCGTTGTTCCTTCATATATGCCATGTGTACATGGTTGCATCTCACTTTGGAATTCTTTTGATAATATTTTACTTATCAGAGGGGAAACATAGATATCAAAGAGTTTTTGATGTATTTATATGGAAAACACCACGCAAAGGAAGTTAAAGATATTTTGAGGGTGGAGCACTAGAGCCTTTTTGAGGTTTGGGACCATTCCTTTCTGTGTGGTGGAAGAGATCCCTGTCATTTGTATGTCAACAAGAAGATTTGTCCCCAAAACAGCAACCCAGCTGTATATTGTTACCTTTCTGCTGTAATAGGATCCATCCATATGAATTGTTTCATAATTTCAGAATATATTCTTTGGATGACACCTGTTGGATTACTTCCGAAAAGCAAGTCCTTATGTATGCGTCTGTTCATTTCGTGCAACTACCAAGAAACTGAATAATTTAAAATGGCTAGTACCAGATATAGGTGTCAGTAAATAAGTCGATCTTGGCTCATAATAATATCTTCTTTAGTATGCACCTTGATAATAATTTATATGCATGATATGCTTCTGAGTTCTGAAACCAAATATGCTGAACTCCTTGACAAAGTAAAATAGTTTGTTTTTAGTTTGTGTGCGCTCAATATTGGTCCTGTTACTGAAAGTTACACTAATGTTTGTCATACCAGCTACCTTGTTGCTGCTGCTGGTTTGCAGAGCTTGTGGAGCCTTTTGCTAGCCATTATTGATATTTATGCCCTTCTTGTGGGACGATGTTTGCAGAATTATAAAATTGTTGGTTTCTTCACTGTTGGTGATGGGGTAAGATATTTTCTATTGGTTTTTTTGCAAAACATGAATTTTTTTTAACTTATTTGAGCCCTATGCTTTGATTATTGTGACATGAGTTATCATCTTATCGATATTTCTCGGAAAACAGATTACATGGAGTTGCTGCTAGTATTCTTGAAAAAACTAAATGATTCTGACACGGGAGTGCTATGCTTTGTTTGATGTCACATTAGTCCTCTATAGATATCAGAAAAACAGATTACCTGGGGTGCCATGATCCAGGCACAGTGATTTCTGCTGGAATTATCATCTTTTCGGTCTGGTAATAATTGAAATTAATAATAATGTCACACCCAAATAAGTCAGTGTGTGTGTTCGTGTGATTTTCATAGTTCCAGAAATCCTTTGTGGTATGATATTCTTTGCAGAAAAGGTTTTCTGACCTTCTTTTCAAGTGCTGCTGAGAGAGAGAGAGAGAGAGAGATCCATCCGCTGAGACATTATCCTCACGGCTAGAACTTTGTCATAAAAGCTGATCTTGAGCCATTGCAGACATTGAAGCCCTAGTAGAATTGAAACTAGTTTGCTCAAAAGCACGTTGGAGTTGAGTTCAGATTCAGTTAGACCTGTCAAGAACTGTGCTAAATTATTTTTTCAATTATTTCTGATCAATTAGAGGTGGTTTTAAATTCAAATTCTTTTAATTAAACTGCCTTGCAGGACCTTAATCGTGTAGTAGTTTGGTTTAGGGATTCTTTTCTCTGATTCCCTATGTGATCTGACTGGAGTTTTTGGACATGAAAAATTTGCTAGAAGAATTGTTCTCGACGGGTAATGCAAATTTAAAAGATTTCACGCAATTAATTAGAAAGCCTCTCCATCATTTTCTTTCCTCTGAGAAAATCTTATTTGATCTTGAAATAAATTTCCTTCAATATAACTGTCTCTTCATTTTTCTATTTATCTTCCCTTTTCTACATGTCTTCCTGTTCATATTTTGGCTTGCAAATGGGAATGGGGGATGAAGACAGTTTCTAAGTTACTCGGGAGACTCAAACTTGAGCCTGTAGCTTTATATCAATATGCCTTCCCGCGGAAGCTAGCAAGCATTTTCCTCCTTCACCCTTTCTACATCTCCTAATTTTCTGCATTATACTGGATCTCCTTTCTCTTCTATCTAGTAGCTCATTATAAATGTGCCCTTTTCGCTGCAGGTCACATCTACTCTTACATTTGCAGCAGCCTGTGCCTCTGCAGGCATCACTGTTCTTATCGGCAATGATCTTGGTAGCTGTGGTCAAAATCACTGCACAGAGTTTGAGACTGCCACAGCTATGGCATTCCTTAGCTGGTTCGCTGCATTACCTTCGTTTCTACTGAACTTTTGGTCATTGGCATCCCGATGAAGAGCAAAGATGAAAATTATAAGCAACACTGTACGTTGGAATTCTATCTAAAGGGTATTCTTTGTTTATGTGATCTTGTCGACTTGCTGCCTGTTTTACTCTACAATGTCAAAATTCAGAACTTCCTTGAATTGATGTCACCTTGTGCATATATAAAGTCTTTGTATATTTAGGCCTAAATATTGTCCGAATGTACAAACTTGTTGATTTTGGTTTTCCATAATATTTCTGATTCGAGTTTTCCTTCTGGAAAGTGCAACATTCTCTTGTTTTTGTTAGCAACAAGCTTGCAGATACTATAATAAGCCATGGACTGGAAATGTAGAAGATGCCACTGACCATTCAAACAGCCGTATGAATAAATAGAGTTTTGCATCAATGTGAAGGAACGTTGCATAGGCCCATTACCCTTTTAATAAAGTTTGTTTTGATGGCTCGGAGCAAGTCAAGACGTTGTTAAGATCACTATGCCATTGAGATAGAACCGCACCGGGATCCTACGAAATGTCAAATTTGACTTGATAATGTGATAGTTAAATTTGTCATTAATTTAATAATCTCAATATTTATAAAACCCTGCTACTTATTCAATTGTAGTGATTCGTTAAGTAAGTCAATTAGCATGTACTTCCGAGGGTCGGTAAAATACTCTCTACAAATAAGCTTCATCAACAAAATTTACATTAATGAACCAAAAATTTGATAGCACCCGACAGATTTTGAATTAAAGTAAGACAATGCAAACTTAGCTGGGTTTAAATATTACAAAATTTCCATTTTCCTTCATTTCCCACCACCTTTTTTCCCTTTCTTTTGGGCTTTTTCACTATTCTACTGCAGAAAACCAGGTGTTGGTCACAATAAATACACATCATTCACACAAAAGACCAGTTAACGAATGAGAAGGCGAGGCAATGGACAGTATTTTCTTCTGGAGCAAGGACTTTCCACACGATCGCTTGTTCATATGAGACGTGGCGTCCCATTGTTGACATGCAGATTCCACCAGGCAAGTATGCGTAACCCTAATAAGAATGCACACAACTATTTATTTGTAGCTCGAAAAAAGAGATCAAAATTACACAATTTTTCTTGGGATGTCCCAATGTTAATAAGTTCAGTTAATGGAATTCATTGGTCGACTAACATAATGCCATTTACAACACAATAAGCTCCGTCCAATATGTCAAAGTGACTGTGAAAGTCGTAATGTTGCTGATAACATTTACAACTTTCAGAGTGTTTGAAGGTTTAGGAATTTCAAACTGTTTCGGAAAAGTGTGTTCAAGAGGAATGTGCAAGCTCACAAGTCATAACACTAAACTCTGATCTGTACTAAAATACCAATCACGTGACTCTTCATTGAAAACAAGAGGCTTATCATGCATAGAAGGATAAGGAAGTTGATAGCACAGATTATGTTTTTCCCCATGTAGAAGTACCTGTTGCATTATCTTTGCAAATTCTGAAAATAATCCCTTGTGCCCAGAATCATCAAATATCTTATCCAATGTGATATCCTGTAAAGCCACTAGAGTTGTCTCCAGCATGTCCAGCCCAGCCTGGTTTGCGAAAATAAAAACTGGAAGCGACTGAAACACCAAAAAAATACACCATTGTCAATTATCTGAAATTCAAAAGGAGCCTAACAAACCATATTGTGTAAAATAAGAAAGATTGCAAGCCTCAGATGCACAGTGCAATACTACCATCATTAAAGTTAAGAATTGAACACGTATATGTTAAATTCAAGAATTCATTTATTATTTATCTCATTAGATAGTACAGGCTGCGTAGCAATTCAGCATAGGAGAGATGAGATGTGGTCTGTGTTTCTCCCTGTAAATTTTGTCATGGTTCTTCAATAGGAAAATCGGCTCTGTGCAGTTGAAAAAAGTCACAGGTACAGAACAAACAGAAATTTAGGCATAAAGCATGAGGAGACGTGAGGCATGATAATCATGGTAGACATATAGGCGAATGCAACTTACAGATATGATGGGGACCATTCATGAAAGTCTCTGAACACTTTTAACCTCTATAATTGAAAGAGTAGCTCATGAATTGTTTTGTGGTGTCATTGGGAGGGTTGGGGGCAAAAATACATGCTATTATAATAAGAAGGCAACAACCCAAGGATTTCTAGAAATCCAAAACCAAAATTAGATGCATCTGTTTGGCGTGGAAAAAAGGTGAGTTTCATACCTTCAATGAGCAGCACAAAATAGCATCCTGATGGTGCCAGAGATTTTTCAACACCGTTTCACCTTCCAGAGAATCAGGTCTCAGCAATTCTGCCCCTAAATGGTTACTGAGAGTACAGAAAATAATTTTTTAGTACAGAAAACAATTCAGAAAATATGAGGAAAAGGGGGCAAGATGGGTGCAGCAAAATCAAGTGGTGCAACAAAATGATGTGAAACAATACGTTTGCTGAAAATAGTTGAGAATTTCACTAGCCTAACCGCTTCATGTGTTCATAAGGCAAGGATGAACCTGCAATCAACTAATTTGCAGGGAAAAAAATGATACCCCGTGGTTTGAAGACGAGCATTGTGCTTGCAACTAGATGAAGTATGAAGCAAAAGAAACATAAGTGGAACTTGCCTATAGCTCTGGCAGATCCAGTGAGCTAGTGTCAGAGCTTCTGGAGAGCCCGGAGATAGCTTTGGTCCAACAGTAGGGCTCAATCCTGATGGAGAGATGGCCAAGGCAACCCTCTGCACTGAGGAAATTACACTACGGACATACTGGCGAGCCATTACAGCCACATTATCCTGTAGATTGTTCTCAAAAGGGAACTGGAAAGCAATAGTCAACACTGATCGTGTTATAGAACACGAGGACGCCTCTCCAGCAGCATGGTTTGTTGCTGGGCCTACTTCAAGACTGGAGGTCAGATCCAGGGTACGATGTGTAGTCAATATATCCTGTGTATCACCCTGAACAAACAAGTTCATCAGTTGTCACACCCAAGATTTTACGATAACTACAAGATTGGTCAAATCAGTATTGAATATCCACTTGTGTTCTAAAACGTATTTGGGCTGATACAATGTCGTTCTGTTTATGATTGTTAAGAGAGCTTGTATGCTACAACAAATAATTAGGACCACCAAGATTGGTTTATATAGTTGAGCGAACACTTCACTCATTGCCAATTGGTTTTAAGTTGAATGCTCTTACATGATATCAAAGCTGGGCTTAAGTAGTTAGTAAGCCAAGTTTCTTACTCATTTGAATTACTCGGTATGCATGGTTGTTTGTTTGTTTATTAACCCCACGTTGGAGCTCGGATCCCACATGAGCAAGGGTGTTAAGAGAGCTTGTATACCACATCAAATAATTAGAATCACCAAGATTAGTTATATACTTGGGGGCTACTCCACCCATTGCCAATTGATTTTGAGTTGGATGCTCAAACAATGATTACAGGGAGAAGCTTACTCACGTTGCCACAAACCAATCACCAAAAAGAAGAACCGGAATAGGTAGAATTTGAGCCTAAGCCCATTATCTCTAACAAACTACAAGATTTGCTGCCACAGATTGACCATTTCTTATTTTTTAGTACTCATGAACTTTTGAATAGAACAAGGATGCATTCTTCGCAACCAAGCCAATATTGGGTTTGTAAAAGCACACTATTTAGGTTCCATTAACTTATTTACTCTGGATGTGTGGGGGTGTATTAAAAGCATTTTGATTTAACAAACAAATAACAAAACCCTGCCCCAGTTCAAATTGGGAAACCAGTCTTTAATTTCCCTAAACAAATGGGTTTGCCACTTGCTACTGCAAAACTCAATCAACAAGATTTTCAACAACAAAAATAATCGAGATTCAGGTGTAGAATGTTTAACTCAACTGATTTTGAATCCAATGGAATGATGCGGAAACCCGAGGGTAGCAGTGGAGCATCATCTGGAAACATTTCATCGATTGGAGCAAAAACAAGTTCAGAGCAGGCTCCCACAGCGTGCTCATCAACACCACTACACATCTACAAAATGGGACAATTCTCATTGAGTATCCTAAATTCAGTATCCATAGGCGGACGGTGAACCACATATCTATTTTTTTCCTTCTATGGAAGAAACATCAAAACTTTTAGGAATGCACCTACCTGAAGGAGATGAATGTCCCTTGACATAAAACCATCTTCTTGGCCGAGAGAATGGCCTTCAAGCCGAATTACTTCAAGCATCTGGTATGAGAAAGAGAGAGAGAGAGAGAGAGAGAGAGAGAGAGAGTTTGCACTGGATGTTGTCAGATTGCAAAATTAGCATTTCGTGCACTGTTTGATCATTGTAAACTTGAATATTCTTCTCTTTTAGAAAAGGTTCATCAAGTAAAAGCAAGAAGTCGGATAAATGTTCTCAAAAATTTAGGAAAAAAGAAGATATATAAGGTAGGCATTAAATATTTTTTCATTGGTAAGAAACCATGTAGACTTATTGGCCCTCTTTATTTATAGAGATTTCATCAATATCAGTACGCATTGTCCACTTATGACAGACTGTTGTTTACATAGGAGGAGGAAACGAGGATAAGAGACCACTACTGACACAAGCATACCTCTTCATGTTCAATTGTGTGACCAAGTGGCATTATGATTTGGCTTCCAGTAAACCTGGTTGGTCTCATTCCTGGGTATGCATATGAGCTAGCTTTCAAAGTTGCAGCAGAATAGGCATCAACATTGAAATCGGCCCACTCTGAGCGGTGCTCCCTTAGAAACCGAACCAGCACTGCCGGTGGGACATTCTGGCAGCCAGAAGGAAACAGACAAGCCCATTATTTATCCAGCTACCAGTCTGTAAATATGGAGGATTGCTTGTACAGAAACAATAAATCAAGCAGCCCAAAAAAATGAGATTCCAATTGTACAAACTAAAAACTCAGAATAGGTTAATAGAGTTATCAATACACCAGCAGATATGTAAAATTGAGTGATTCTTAGCGAAAATCAGCCTAGATTCTGAACCACCAATTATTGACCAATTTCTTTACAATCAGTAGTAAAAGTTAGACTTTCACTTAAGCACCAGAAATCAGGGAAAGATCCTTGAGAAGACACAGTACTGTGAATAATTTG
This sequence comes from Ilex paraguariensis, assembly GCA_963454935.2. Classification (NCBI taxonomy): domain Eukaryota; kingdom Viridiplantae; phylum Streptophyta; class Magnoliopsida; order Aquifoliales; family Aquifoliaceae; genus Ilex; species Ilex paraguariensis. The sequence continues at coordinate 87,679 of CAUOFW020004347.1, read as the reverse complement.
AGTTACACTATTTGGTAATAGCCACCAATTATTTCCAATTGATAGCTTGACACAAACTGATTAAATTATCAATACAAACGGTATGTGCTTTGAAAGCACAGACAGAGCAACCAAAAGAAATACAAAAAAAAACTTTTGATAAATAGTCAGCACAAAAGAAATGTCATTAGCTACAATAGAGTCAAACCGACCACACATTGATGATACAAACTTCATAATTCACCTGGAGTAGCATGGATGCCTTTGCACATAGAATACCTCCAAGCAAGGAAAGTGTATTAGAAGTGGTGCACAGATTTTTGGTCGAATTAACGGCAACTATTACATCTTCAGCACCATCAGAGTTCATCAATGACCATCCATCATCATTAAATCCATTGATAGCATCATTGAACCCTCTGCAAAAATTTATATACATAAGAAAAATAACTATAAGTACGCAGTACATGCTGCGCATACCATATACACAAGCAGTACAAATAAGATCTTGTACATGCACAGAACTTCATATGCAGCCAACATAATGGTAGGACAAAATAAGCATGAAACTACCTGCTCAATTTTTGGCTAAAAGTTCGCAGAACAGCTGGTTGCCTGCCCAGACCATATACCACCTCACCACTTGTCTCCTGAGCTATTTGTCTGACATAGCGCAGTGCCTTCAAACAAAAAAATCTAAATCATTCCCATTCTCTTTTTTTTTTTTTTTTTCTCTTAATGAAAGTAGGGGGGGGTTTTTTTTTTTTTTTTTTTTTTGGGATTCTATGATATGGACCTGTAGAAAAGAAGCCAACGAGCTGTCTCATCCAACAATCAAATCAATGCGTGTTTTAACGTACAGTTGGGATGAGGGAGAGTAGTGGTTAGAAACCACTTAATTAAGAAGCAAGGACTAAAGAATGAGATTTTCTTCAAAATGAGAAAGATAAGAGTACGAGCTCATGCAGAACAGAGCAACAAACATAATATCACGGTGATTCCCACATGGAACCATAGCATGAACTAGGAAATGGAATTGGCAGTGCAATGGGATAGAGTCTGCCTCAAGGACAGAGGACGTTATGTCCACAGTATATGTTCTCTTGCTTAGGTAATCAAATACAATAGCCAAATCCCCATCTTGCACATGAGCGAGATCTTAACCAAGCCTCAATTCCAATAAAGGAGAAAACAAAAAGAAAAGGGTTTTTCACTCACTGCGATAGTCATCTTCTGCGCTACAACTTTTGAGGATTCATAAAGTGGTCGCAACACCTCAGGCACACTCCAAGCCTATAAAACGATGAAATCACTAAATGAAAAAGTTTCCCAGGCAAGAAAGATTGAACAAGTAAGTCTGCAAGTTTAACCTCAAGATTCAGGTGATCAACTATATGAATAATTGACCCTCCACCCTCATATGGCCGAATCAAATAGCCACTTGGAAGCATTTCAGCCCTGACAAATTGAGAAGATGCAGCTGCATTTGGGCCAGCACCAGAACCAGACAGAGATCTCTCACACACCTAGAAACATTCACGGCAAATAAAGAATCAATATTACCTGTCGAAAAATTAACATAATATCTTAGAGAAGCCCAAGACACCAAAATGCAACCACTGGTCCCAAGCATAATCAGAAATAAGTAAAACAAACCCACAGCAAAAGGTATTTAAATAAAAACTTATGTCCAATTGGAGCAAGAAAGTTACTCATTGGCAAGACAGCATGACAGTTCGAATATGCATGTTAAACCTATAATTTACATTTTCACTCATTTCTCTGGTTTGGTGAATAAAGGGTTGGGGGGTGGGGAATTTGAACCTGGGTGAAGGGCAAGAGGAGAGGGCGATGTTAGAGATGTTTATAAGAGCATAAAGGGTGAACAACAAAAATGGTCTTGAATGCATTGTTCAATTAAAATGAGCTCACAATAAACCACCAATTTTTCGTTTGAGCCTGTTTGCTTTGGAATATGAGGCGGCCTCAACTAAATAGAGCCACCTTTCACTAAAAGTCTCATGCATCAATGTCACTATTATTCTTAACAAGTAAATGATACAAATCCATTGGATGAGTAAGTTTCAGAATATTCATACCACAAGACTGCCATTGTCTAGAGTTGTTGTGTATCTTAGAGTCCAGAAATCCCGTGCAGGAGCAAGTGTAGTTGGAGCATATATCTGAAGCAAATTGTATATTTATTCATCTTTCTACAATGCAAATTCACATAGAGAACATAAGAAGAATGTTAGCAGCTCAAACATTTCATGTTCACCTGTGTGTATACAAGTTCTATAGTTCCTCCATTTCCAGTAGGACACATTGTGAAAACTTCAAGGCTCCGACAGTCCCGAAACCAAGATGGACGATCTTTCAGGATCTCCACAATCTGTCAAAGTTTGAAAAAATGATTTTCAGACAGCACGCAAAATTTTAGCACAAGATAAAGTAACCTTCCAGAAAAGAAGAGGAAGAGGTGTTTTTTTTTTTGGGGGGAGGGGGGGAGGAATCCAACATGACAAAAAGAAAATGTCAAAGCGTACCTTTGTAGGCTCTAAACTAACAAGACCGCAGGCTCGAGCTGCCACTCCACTGCAACTACGTGAAATAGCAAAGATCCCAACCGAATCCGGACCAGGCTGAAAACAAAATTAAATAATACCAGGACCACTTCAGTTTTGCAAATTCATAGAACCATTCATTCCCTGCAAACAAAATGCATATCAACGGAATAACTGATTCAAAAATGAGAAAATTACCTTCATCCCAGGCATCTGTACCCAATCCACAGCAGTTCCTGTGGCCTTTGAAAGGAACTCTGCTAAGGTCTGCTCTGCAATGGAGAGGAGTCTGCCAAAAGTAGAAAAGATATATAGCTCAAAACAAAATAGAGAGTGAGGATAGCAAGAGAGATCATGCAATTTGTGTTCATATTTACCCAGCAGGGTTATTAGCATCTCTCATAGCATGCTGAGGAGTGGTCACCACAGACTCACAGCTTGCATCTGTAGCTGCTGATGCCTGCATAGAATTCATTATGGAGTATTAACTTTGTCAAGACATGTAAACTGTATGAGGAAACTAAAATGTCATTCTATCGGATGGGAATTGGATGTAATACTCTTCTAATCAGAAAACTGCAAGGTGGTATTTGTTCTTATCAAAGAAATAACGACTAATAGCAAGTTATTAACATAAAAAATCCGACATACACTTTGCAGTTGTTGCCGCATATACCCATTTTCGCATACAAGCTGTGACACCTGTTTTTGCAGGCGATCATTCTCCTCCATCAAAAGCTTGTTCATCGCAGTCAATTTTCTGTTCACAGTCTGAAGTCGGGAAGCCTCTTTTCGCTGCTTCTCTCGACATCTGCATAGGCAAACAACACTCTTTTTTATCCATCTGTTCTGCCCAGAACATACAAAACACATAAATCATTTTCCTACATTTTAGAGCCCACATGCAGTTGTGGAAACATTCTCCCTGCCTGCAGAGGTAAAGGTAATAATGCTGCATACATCTACCCCTCTCCAACCATCACTGGCGGGAGCCATTACGCCCTTTTATGCAGTAATGCGAAATTTCAAGGAAACCCAAGAATCTCAAATTATAAATGAATTGATGCATCTAACTCAAAGATTAAAAGAAAGAATAGCCATTAAAACCTTGCATGTAAGTGGATACACTTACCAAAAGCAAGTAAAAAAGAAAGAAAAACCCAAATGAAAACATCTTTCTCCTTTTACCTGCGATTCTGAAACCAGACTTTGATCTGCCTGGGTTCAATGTTAGACAAGATAGGACATTCCCGAATCAATTGCTGGCGCCGCAAAGAACTGGGCTTGGGACACTCTGCATAGACCCTTTCCAAAGCCTCAATCTGCTCGGCGGTGTACCGGACATATTTTCCGGCGTCAAGATGCTTGCTGATGCTACCACTGCTACTCTCTCTGTGCTGATGTGCAACCATCGCCATTTTCCCCACTCAAATTCGAAAACCCACCAAGCCAAAGATAATGAAAACCCAACAGAGATATATAGCAACTACGATTCTCTTTAACCAAAGTCTGTTCCTTGTGATGCCCCAAGATTAAACGGACGGACTTGATTTAGGTGGAAGATTCTTGGGGTTTTCACTTTTGAGGCTCCCTCTGCCTCTCTCTGTTCACACACTTTTAAGGGCTCTCTTACCTTATAAAGGAAGGTAAAGCCAAATTAGCCCAACGGAAATTATGGTAATATGCAGACAAAAGTCCTCTGTTTTCTTTTATCCGAAACCTCCATCTTTGTTCGATGAAAGCTGTAAACAGCTTGTTGATGAAGCTGCTTCAAGCTTCCACGATCTGATTTTCCTCCGAAACTTCCAATAAACAAGAAAATACCTTCTCTTCTCAACTATAACAGCCTGAAATTTTCTAACCCTTTCCTCACAGAAACACACTGCCCTCTCTGTCCTCTTTAAACCTGTCTTTCAGCTTTCTTTCTGTGTGTCCGAACCAGCGGCTCGAGCAGATGAAACTGTAGCTCAGCCCCAGGTTTATATCAAGAACTTGTTAACTCGTCCTTCATCGAACAGTTCGCCAACAAAGTCTTTACAAGCAAACGAATCGAGAGCTCCACTCCAAGTCCAATATATACAAGAATATAGACGTATTAAAACTCGAATCCAAAGAAGCCTCTCTCTCTCTCTCTCTCAAAACAAGCTTTCCAGAAACTACAGATTCACAGAAGAAGGCTAGCTCTCTCACACACACTGTCTTTGTACAAAAAAAAGATGGCAACTGATATCTTGGAGGTTTTAAAGACAGAAGGTGGAGTAGGAGAGAGAATTTCAGAGACGGGGAGGGAGAGAGAGAGAGAGATGGACAGTGATGTGTCTGAGAGGTAAGTTAAAGAATAGGAGTGGTGGGTGGTTGTGGGGTTGAGAATGAAAAAGAAGAAGAAGAAGAAGAGCTCATTTGCTCGCAAATCGAAAAATGGATGGTATTGGGTTGGGTGGTGCTGCCTTTTTCTTTCTTCGTTTCTTTACTATGACCACTGTAGGCGTAGATTAGCGATTTACATGTAGTTCGGCGCATTTACGCGGCCTTCCCTCTGTTTTTTGGCCCATTGTCCTCCTTTAAATGCCTTCCTCCTCATATCAATGTGACCTTTCCCAAACAAAATCTCCTGCCATGGCTGTGCCCCTCTCTCTCTCACCCTACAAATCTAGCATAATGCAGGGTTGGAAATCGAATGCAATCTCTTTGTTTTTGAGTCCTATTATTTTAAATTCGTGTCCGAATCCGGTCATTTAAATTTCTTATAGTAAGTTGTGTTATTTTTTAATTTATATAAATAACCAATTAAATCTAACTCACTAATTTTATGATAGACTTCTCGTATTGAAAATTATCATTCTTAGATCGCAACTCATCTAGTTAAAGTCTGATATATCAAATGTTTATGCCAAAATTTTGTGAAATAAATGATATGATACAATTTTAACTGTGAATATTTAATGATAGTTTCATCTGTATTAATGTTGCTTTGTCTTTATCTTTTTCTTCCATCTTGTGCTTATCTATACCAATCCTACTTCTTTTTACAATGATACTATTTTTGTGTTCTACTTTTAATGGGTAGCTCATATGGTTTAGTCTTGGCAATTGACAACTAGAGGTACCAAGCTCAATTCTCACAAAAAAGTCTTGGTTGATAGGAATTGTATGGTTCGTGCGTCTTTGTAAATATTTCTTAGTTATGCAATAGCAACAAATTCCAAAAAATAAAAAATGCAAGATTAAAACGATTTTTGGATAATAACGAATAATAACTCATTTATATTACTAGTGAGACATAAGTCATCTAGCTTGTAATTAGATGATAATTGACCTACCCCTCACACGTTACCCCCCGGATGGAACTCAGGTGTACAACTTACTCATCCAACACTTGGAGACATTGGGGGGGGGGGGAAGAAGGATTATTGAGCCCAAGGACATCCTTTTGCCCCTAACAATGTTGGGACTTGCTAATGTCAACCTAGTCAAATGATATAATAAGGGCAAATAATGTAGGCTACGCCGATGTTTTCGCATGGAAATCAACACGTAATGCCATGAATATCGACAAAGGTGCATAACTCTCGCACACGTTGACTAATCGAGTGATATTTCGAAGAGTGTCATTCATCAAATACTTAACTCAACTAAAATCATCATTTGAAATTTGACCACAACCGGCTATATGCCATATATCCTATTGCAATCCTATGACGATATGACGAATTTTTTTGACAAGACAACCATTGATATGACTATTTCATTATACATGTGGATCAATGAGAGAATTTTACTCTAAAAAGATTGCTTGTCGACAGGATAGTTATTCTGAACAAATCACGTCATCATCCCTCAAGATAAAATAGCCCAAGGTTTGCGCCTGAGGCATGCAACCAACACTAAACACTACATAGTAGCTCTTATATTATTTTCTCTCTCTCTCTCACACACACATTCCAATTGGCTCAACATAGGGGGGGGGATATGCCAAAAAATCAGTTAGGGCCTTTCCTAACCCTCTTTGGTATTGNATTCCAATTGGCTCAACATAGGGGGGGGATATGCCAAAAAATCAGTTAGGGCCTTTCCTAACCCTCTTTGGTATTGCAGGAATCACGGTGAAGATCATCCAAGTATCGTTATCTCATTAATTGTCAAAAATCATTCAGCCTTTCCTAACTCTATTTGGTATTGTAGGAATAGTGGTGACGATCATCCAAATGTTGTTATCTCATTAATTGTCGAAAATTATTTCGTGTAATTAAAATCTTACAGTTCTTTGAGAAAATCAATTAAAGGAGATTAAAAACTCCAATTATTGTAATAAATCTATAAGAAATGCCCGTAAAGTAGCATTTTATCGTTTTGTATACTTAGTTATATATCGTGTTTAATACTATTTAGGATGAACCTATACATAATTGGACACGTATCTTATATTATATAGTACATGTTAATTAACCGGTCAAACATATCTAATCGTTTCTTCAATAATAACCTAACTTGTTAAGGTTTAGTTTATACCAAATAACCTTTCTCCCAAAAAATTTTGTATTGATTTCGTACCATTTTATCAATCCTAATGTTTTGTTTGGTGCAATAAAAAGTGGAATGATAAAAAATTGGAAATGATAAAAAGTTGAAGAGATAAATAAAACATCATATTTGATAAATAATGAAAATAGAAAAATATGAAAAAATAGATGAATCAATTTTCATTATAACTCACTAAAATCAATTCCTCCAAAATTGAAATAAAAAGTAGATGAAAAGTTAATTATATGTTATGAAATGTATGCTATTTACTTGTATATTATTTAATTTATGCATATATCATATTTATTTATTACATATTACGTATGCATTAACTTTATACATAGATATAATAATAAAGTATTCATCTATGTTTTTTTCATCATGACACTTTTCTATCTTACTAAAAAGAGCAATGTTATTGAAACCTAATTTACTATGACTTTTGGATTGACTGTGGACTCCATCAAACATTAAAATTTGGTGTTAATCTAATAGTTTCAATTAAGCCACGTCATTAAGTCAACAAATTATGTCAGATTTTTAAATGCAAATAAAATTTTCTTACTAAAATTAATCAAAATGGCAGTGTCGGAGTTGTTGAGTACACTAAGGACAACTTGGTAATACCGCTAGTTGAGGAATGGGGGACCAGTTTGTTTGAAAAATAATGTACTAAAGTAGGAAGGCGGTTTCTTAATTCCAGACCAACATTATAAAAAAGCGATGTGCGCATGATAAGTGGACCCCGTTTATTTATGTTCTTTGCTTTGACATTTTTTCCGTCGCTGCCCGTCGGTGCACAGTTGCGCTGGTCGCTGTGTCACATAGGGATTCGATAACATATATAATAGACTACGGTCCAATACACATACGAGTGCGTAAAACCATGTTCTTAGGACGAATTAAAGTTTCCTCCCCCAAAGTTATACCCGATTTCTAATTTACCCCTATTTCCCCCTCCATTTCATCCTTCAACTTTTTAAAATATTTCCAATTTAATCCAAATCCATAATTGTTGTTATCATTCAATTAACAACCATAACTGAGGCTGATAATCGAGCTGAACTTTTTGGAGTCAGCTCATTTTTGGATTTGATTCAGACTCTTCTTGTTTTTAAACGATTTAAGCTTGAATAATTTTTTAAGTTCAACTCAAACTCGTAAAACTTGACTCATTTATATATAAAATATTCGAGCTACTCGATCTCAATTTATTTTGGGCTAAGTTTGGACTCAACTTATTTTTAAATAAATTGAACTTTAATAATTTTTTAAACTTATTTAAAAATATGAGCTTGACAAATTTAGTTCGAACTCACAAAATTTTATGTAATTATCGGGCCTAACAATAGTCAAATCTATGCGCATATAACAATTTTTTTGCATAGTGTCGAGTGATCTTATTTGTCCAAAATTCCTTAACTAGGGATTGGGATTTAATAATATATCGTTCCGATTTATTAGAATAGACTCACTTTATGAGAGACAACAGAGTTTGGAATATTAAAAAAAAATCATCCAAAATCAGAAACTGAAAATGATCAAAAAATTTAATCATTAAAATGAAAATAGATGTAAACTTTTTAAGTGTAAAAATCAATTTACAACTGAAAGATTTTTCTTTTTGGTTAATGAAGTATTTTTTTTTCATATGCTTTTTGCACGCTCGAAAAGAAGCCTCACGTGCCTCCCACCTCTGATCTGATCCCTATAAAAATGTTTATTGCTATTTATTTTAAATTATAAATTTTAAGAATAAAGCAACTCCATTTGTTTTGTTTATTGAGATCACTCACTGTATCCCATAAAGAAACAGTCTTGAAAGGCAACATTTGAAGCAACGAAGGAAAAGGGAAAGTCAGAAGAAGAAATCATTTTTTCTGTGCGTCGGCGTCGGGTTAAAATGAATCTTTTTCATTCAATGATTATGTAAATTATTCAAATATTAAATTTTTTTTATTATGATCATGTGTGCTCAGCTTTATAATGGGAGAATTGTGATTAGGTTTGTCGGTGGATCGGATTTTAATCCGAATTCGAATCCAATTGGTTGAATATAAATTAATATATTTTAACGATATTTTTCTAAAATTGAATCAAATCAAATCAAATCAAATCAAATCCGATCCGATATATTATATTTTACAGATTTGAATTTGAATATGCCTAAATTTGATTCGAATAATAACCCACTTCGAATTATTTATATATATTTTTAAAAAATTAATTGATTATTTAAAGAAATTTAGTTGAAATTTAAGTATAATTTGTTAACATTTAGTTAATTAAGTTATTCGAGTCCGATTTTTGAATTGTTAACGGATTCAAATATGGAACCACGAAAATACAATCATCGGATTATCAGATCTGATTCCCGTTGAATTGTGAAATCAAATTTAGATTTGAAAAAGTGAAACTCAATCTGTTGACAAACGTAATTGTGATCTTAGATGTAACCTCCATCAGAATTTATTTATAATAATCGCAAAAGGGCAGGGAAGGAAAGGGTTCTTGACAAGACTCAACTACAAATTATCCGTCGTAATTGATAACTATTTAATTACTCAAACAACCTCATTTTTTTCAACGTGTAAAAAATTTATTTTTTATTTCAAATTAATTAATATTTTTATCAGANGAATTGTTAACGGATTCAAATATGGAACCACGAAAATGCAATCATCGGATTATCAGATCTGATTCCCGTTGAATTGTGAAATCAAATTTAGATTTGGAAAAGTGAAACTCAATCTGTTGACAGACGTAATTGTGATCTTAGATGTAACCTCCATCAGAATTTATTTATAATAATCACAAAAGGGAAGGGAAGGAAAGGGTTCTTGACAAGACTCAACTACAAATTATCCGTCGTAATTGATAACTATTTAATTACTCAAACAACCTCATTTTTTTCAACGTGTAAAAAATTTATTTTTTATTTCAAATTAATTAATATTTTTATCAGAAAAGCAACATTTTTTGATAGTATCTTTTGTTTGGAGTTGATAATGGGAAGCTTGGATTCAAACTAGATCCACTGTCAAAAGACAAGATTTTCCAATCTCTTCAGTATGACTTTGCACTATCTCACCCTAGAGACATGCCAATTAGATAAATCCATGTGGACATATTTTTCAAAAATGAAAGTAAAAGAAGTTTGACTTTTCAATGCTCAAAAGCATTTCATGCTCCACATCTTGTGTTGTCCATATTATTGTGTATAAATCTCTCTCTCTCTCTCTCGTAGATTCAGATTCCATCTAATACACTTATTTTTTAATTTTTTTTATTGATATATTATTCACTATTAATAAACGAGGGACTTATTATTAATGAGTGATGAATTTATTTGTATAAAATGGGTCTCATCTAAATAGATGATAGATAGTGTGTCAATAAAAAAATTATAGACAAAAGTATATTAAAAGTGATCTCTCTATCATTTGTGTGTGTGTGTGAGAGAGAGAGAGACAAGGGGAGATCAAATAGTATATTCTTGATGGAGAAATAGCATTATGTTCCTTGATATGAATATGTTGATNTATATTTTTTATTTCAAATTAATTAATATTTTTATCAGAAAAGCAACATATTTTGATAGTATCTTTTGTTTGGAGTTGATAATGGGAAGCTTGGATTCAAACTAGATCCACTGTCAAAAGACAAGATTTTCCAATCTCTTCAGTATGACTTTGCACTATCTCACCCTAGAGACATGCCAATTAGATAAATCCATGTGGACATATTTTTCAAAAATGAAAGTAAAAGAAGTTTGACTTTTCAATGCTCAAAAGCATTTCATGCTCCACATCTTGTGTTGTCCATATTATTGTGTATAAATCTCTCTCTCTCTCTCTCGTAGATTCAGATTCCATCTAATACACTTATTTTTTAATTTTTTTTATTGATATATTATTCACTATTAATAAACGAGGGACTTATTATTAATGAGTGATGAATTTATTTGTATAAAATGGGTCTCATCTAAATAGATGATAGATAGTGTGTCAATAAAAAAATTATAGACAAAAGTATATTAAAAGTGATCTCTCTATCATTTGTGTGTGTGTGTGAGAGAGAGAGAGACAAGGGGAGATCAAATAGTATATTCTTGATGGAGAAATAGCATTATGTTCCTTGATATGAATATGTTGATGAATTGCCTTTTCCTTGATTGCCTTAGTGCTTGACACCCAAAGATTTCTCACATCTTGTTGATTCTTAAACCTTTTCTGGTCCATCAACTGGTAAAGCTGAACTAATAATGTTCTAATGCAAGGTCACAAACATTGTATAGTCACTAAAATTAAGATTCACACAACATTTTTTTCTTTTTTATTTTTCCCGATATAGTCGTCTTTAATCCATCTCATTGCTAAGCATCTCATATTTCCAAACGCAGCCCAAATTGTCTCGCCCCGACTCATTCTCTAACCATTTGCATGATGTGATGAGTTTTTAGAATTAATNACGCTCCACATCTTGTGTTGTCCATATTATTGTGTATAAATCTCTCTCTCTCTCTCTCTCTCTCTCTCTCTCTCTCTCGTAGATTCAAATTCCATCTAATACACTTATTTTTTAATTTCTTTTTATTGATATATTATTCACTATTAATAAACGAGGAACTTATTATTAATGAGTGATGAATTTATTTGTATAAAATGAGTCTCATCTGAATAGATGATAGATAGTGTGTCAATAAAAAAATTATAGACAAAAGTATATTAAAAGTGATCTCTCTATCATTTGTGTGTGTGTGTGAGAGAGAGAGAGACAAGGGGAGATCAAATAGTATATTCTTGATGGAGAAATAGCATTATGTTCCTTGATATGAATATGTTGATGAATTGCCTTTTCCTTGATTGCCTTAGTGCTTGACACCCAAAGATTTCTCACATCTTGTTGATTCTTAAACCTTTTCTGGTCCATCAACTGGTAAAGCTGAACTAATAATGTTCTAATGCAAGGTCACAAACATTGTATAGTCACTAAAATTAAGATTCACACAACATTTTTTTCTTTTTTATTTTTCCCGATATAGTCGTCTTTAATCCATCTCATTGCTAAGCATCTCATATTTTCAAACGCAGCCCAAATTGTTTCGCCCCGACTCATTCTCTAACCATTTGCATGATGTGATGAGTTTTTAGAATTAATTTTTTTTTTTTCGGGGTGAGGACTATAGGGAGAGGGTCATATCTTGAACATCATCATCAAGCTATGACCTAACATGCATAAAGATTGACCATATATTACATGATTTAATAGGTATAGTACAATCAAATGTGTATGATGAGCAATTACAAAGTCAAATGGGTATGTTTTCACATTTTTTGTCCTTTAACTTTAGGTGATGGAATTAACATTCTGCCACTTTGTCTCCCTCTCTCCCCATTGTTTTTTCTCTTTACTTTTTTCTCTCTTGTTCCTAGTGGGTGAAGGATTTCCCCCCTCTATCTCTCTCCCCTTTTGCCTTGAGCCGTTGCTTTTGTCATAGGAAAGGAATATATGCCAGTGCTTCGTTAACTCTTTTAGGCCCTCCCTTGATTCAATCAAGTCCCCACCTCATTGTGGCCCCACCCTGTCTGGGCCAGCCCCAAAAAAATATATTGCGTAAATCAAATAGAATGCTGACAGGGGCTCTGCTTTGATGGGTTGGTGTAGTTAAGTGGAGAGTAGACCCCACCACCTCCGCCCATTTACACACATCTCTCTCTATCTCTCTCCACCTTTGCTTGTTTATCACACTTATTTTAGTCTACCATATTTCACCACCACACCCATTTGCATGCTCTGTTCTTTTCACCATAAAGCTTTAACCCACATATAGATAAAGAAGACATTGCTGTATCTTTGGTGGTTAGGGGTGTTGTTGAAGCAAAACTAGTCTTTTGGGGGTGGGGTCTCACCCCTAGATAGACAATAGGGTCTATAGGAAAGGTCCAATAGCAATGGTTGCTTCTTGTTCCATTAATGATATAGTATAACCACCTGAAGTAAACCCTCGATCTAGCATGGAGATCAGAAATTATTAGCCAAGGTCAAAGGGATCAAAGTGTTGAATTTTTATCCTTTAGACAAGCTAGACTTTACAATTTTGCACCTCATCTCATGTTCTTTTCTCACCAGATCCATTACTCTCATCCTCTTATTAATACTAACAAGGCACTATGAATAGTTTCACACACAAAATTAATAAAAAATATTAGGTATATGTATCTTGAATTAAATATCATCTCAAGTTTACAAAAATATTTTTTTTTTTATAGAATTACGAAAACTTTGAATGTTTTCACGGTTTGTTGTTCTAACTATAAAAAAATAATAATTAAATTTCTATTTTTAAAAAATATATAGAAATTTATTTTTTATCTTTAAAAAATGACAGGATTAAATTTTTTGACAAAAAAAAAAGAAAATACTAATGTAGTGATATTGTTATCTTTGTATATGAGATGAATAATGTTAGATTGATGAAATTTTTGAATATTTTTTAAATATTTTATTAGAAATTATAATGATATATATATTTTTTAAGATTAATATATTCAATCAAAAAGTTTCATAGAAACTAATATAATATATAAAGAATATATAATTAAAAAAGATATTAAAGGTAATTTAGAGATTTAAATACATAACGGTAATATAGATATTTAATTATGATAAGATAGTGTGACCTTTATAAATCTTTATAAGAATAAANAAAGAATATATAATTAAAAAAGATATTAAAGGTAATTTAGAGATTTAAATACATAACGGTAATGTAGATATTTAATTATGATAAGATAGTGTGACCTTTATAAATCTTTATAAGAATAAAATAGTGAATTAAACGTTTTTCATATTAAAATACTTTTATTAGTATTATAAATTATAGACTACACTAGTAAATAAGGATGTTTAGACCTAATCATCTAATTTAATATTTTAGTGTAATCTATTATCACCATTAGATTAGCCATAACTCTTAATATTAAATTTGATCAACTACTAATTCAACTATAATAAAGCATTAGATAAGCAAGGTCTACCTAGCAATATTGTGTAATCGCTCTCTATAGGTGTGTAAGAGCCAAATTTAATAGTACCTGTTTACAATTTCTCGTACTTTTAATAGTGTGAAATTTCTTTTTTTTTTCTTTTTTTTTTGGGTACACATAAGAAAATTTACATGTAATTGTCTTGCTTACTATCGAATCATGACACGTGACATAATATAATTAAAATAACTATTTTNTATTTACAATTTTTCGTACTTTTAATAGTGTGAAATTTCTTTCTTTTTCTTTTTTTTTGGGTACACATAAGAAAATTTACATGTAATTGTCTTGCTTACTATCGAATCATGACACGTGACATAATATAATTAAAATAACTATTTTACCCCTGGACAAAGGAGGCTTTGCCTAGTGGTGGTGTTGTAGTTGAGATGCAATTTGGGTGGATAAACTAAAATTCAATCATAGATTTTCAATACATAGTGGTTGGGCGACAATACAAATTCTCAACCAGAATTTAGTTTTTTGAGTGATCAGTTTGGATATATATAATTACATGTATAATGATCGTTTCAGAATTTATAAAGCGATCTATATCTACTTAAAAAAAATATTGTATTTAAAATTGGGTTCATGCGAACCCTAACACACCCAANGCATAATGATCGTTCAAGAACTTACAAAGCGATCTATATATACTTAAAAAAAAATATTGTATTTAAAATTGGGTTCATGCGAACCCTAACACACCCAATATAACACCACTTCGGTGATCAATTACTTAGACCCACCAATACAACTAATCATTTCCGNGTATAATGATCGTTTCAGAATTTATAAAGCGATCTATATCTACTTAAAAAAAATATTGTATTTAAAATTGGGTTCATGCGAACCCTAACACACCCAATATAACACCACTTCGGTGATCAATTACTTAGACCCACCAATACAACTAATCATTTCCGTTATCTCTTCTCTATTTCGCCGTAAGAATTTTTTTTTTATCAATCAATAGTAGTGTCAAGACCTGACAATTTAATTTGAAATCCTTATCTAACGTCTTAGTAAAAAAGTCANTCTTTCGCCGTAGGAATTTTTTTTTTATCAATCAATAGTAGTATCAAGACCTGACAATTTAATTTGAAATCCTTATCTAACGTCTTAGTAAAAAAGTCAAACAAGGATCGGTCTCGAGACAATGTACTGATGCACAGGGTGGGTCATATAGGACAGACATGTTGGTTCGAGTGGCCATAAGTGAGGAGGACTAACCATATCCGAGTTGAGCATTCTCAAGGCTCAATCATGGGATCATCCGTGATGTTGTTGTTCCTTATATTTATAGAAAGGAGGAAATGGTTCAGAAGTTGCATGCATTGAATTTGTGGCCATTTACAACAGACTCGGTCGGGACCATTACATTAACTTCTCTTACAAGGATGTACACTGGTGGCCTTTTCACTTTCAAGAGGCTGTTCCACCCATATATGGTTAAGTTGGTCGGCTAGGTCATCCCTGATATACAACCAACTCTGTGATGTGAGACAGATAATACCAGCCGTGCTGGGTTCATATCATTGTAAGTGTGTCAAAATTTTGTTTAACGTGTAGTGTATTTGATCTTCTATTTATATCATATTTGTTAAGTTCATGTCGTGTCATGTGTAAGCTGTATATAATGTGTAATTAGTCGAGTTCGTGTCCATTCATTAATCTAATGAATTTGCCTGTTTACTACCTAAACCTACTAAGACTAAATTTAAACTCAGCTAATTCTGCATGGGTTTTATATCAAGTTCACAAGCTATGCCTAGAATATTCCAGCTCAAGTTTGTTTATCATTTTTTTTTCGAAGGTTTGTTTAGTAGTTAATTAAGAAAAATACCCCCCCCCCCCCNCGTGGGTTTTATATCAAGTTCACAAGCTATGCCTAGAATATTCCAGCTCAAGTTTGTTTATCATTTTTTTTTTCGAAGGTTTGTTTAGTAGTTAATTAAGAAAAATACCCCCCCCCCCCCTCTCCCTCTTCTGAGCAGCCATTTTTTGTTGTTGGTCGTAGGTGGGGTGGTGTTTTTTTTTTTTGGGGGGGGGGGAGAGAGAGAGAGAGAGAGGCTTACAGAGTCCACATTGTTAACTGCATGGTTTGAGCTTCATCTTTCTTTGCTTGGCCAAGTAGTTGACTCACTAGTTGAGGAGCAGCATTTGAATATGGGTTGTTCAGGTTGTCACAAGTGACAGCAGTGATAATTTTTGACACGATAAAACATATCACAAATTCTACATGACATGAATTTGAAAATGACCTGACCAGTTAACAAGACTGTGAAATAACTGAACAATAATGCAATCATAACAGGCCAAGTTTAAAAGTGGCTACTGCAAGATTTCCAACTTCTGTTTCCTTAGCCACAATTTCTCAGCAATCAAACGGAAAATGCAGAGAGGTTCATCCAGAGATTGTGGTTTCTTTAAATGTTTTGGTTCCATTCGCTTGTGGAATCATGGAAAGCCATAGGAAGGGGAAAGAAGAATAATCTAAAACATAAATAAAGATGTTTCTCAGGTTCAAGATCATCAGTCGAAAATTACTTTGCAAGGCATTTGTTTCATACATAATCGTTCTCACTGATAGAATCAGTTTTACTCTTCCCACAATCATTGTTTTCAAAAAATGATTTTGATTTTTGACAGTAAATTTTCCTGTTCTACACTAACTGCTAGCATGTTTCTTAACTGTAGACAAAGGCAAAGACAAAATGCAAAGGAAAGTCAACTAACCCGAAGGGAAAGAAAATTCTGATCTACCTATCAAGAACATGACACTGTAAAATGTTACGCTTACCTGAGAAATTGGAATAAGACGTGAAATAAAAGCAACTCCAGCATCACATGGTGAAGATAACAGAGAAAAGGGGTAAAAAAGGTATAATCCTTGACTACTGGCGCTCAGAGCTACTGTTGAATTGCAAAAATATATTTCTGCAGTTGCTCAATTCATCTGCAGTAACTGATATTACAGACAACAAAGAGGATATGGTACTACGGAAGGGACAAAGGCACTCATATGATACGATAAGAAAAGAATACAAAGCAAACTGAAAAAATACACAAAACCATAATATGCATTCGTGGGGATTCAAATCTTCCCCACCACCATGAATCCTGACTTGTTTGAATGTCTTTCCCACTTCTTATTCATGCTGGCTGTTGTCAGTCTTGCAACTAGTTTCCTCAACCTCAGCTGGTGATTTGTTTGGCAGAGCAGGAGCTGTGACTGTTGGAATGTCTTTGCCCTGGTACGTGTTCTTAAAGATTCAGATGCTCCCCCCCCATCAGATTTTGAGTTGTTCCAATGTTTTTACCGCCTCTGATTCATACCGACCATTTTCAGACTTCCTACTAATTTCCTCAACCTCAGCTGGCGATGTGTTTGGCAAAGCAGGAGCTAAGACAGTTGGAAGCTCGTCCTTTTGAATTGGTGGAGGAGCAAAAACTGGCACAGCCTGCCTAATACAGACAGGTGGGGCAATTCGTGCACGTTGAACTTGCATAACTTGAGGGGAACGAATAGAAGGCGGTGGTGCGGAGAAAACTGGCACTGCAGTTCGAATTGTAACTGGTGGTGCAATCCCATGGCAAGGTGTCCTAAAATGCTGGACTGGAACATAAGGAGCTGCCCCTGCTGCAGGGAACCTGTGGGGGCGAATTGCATGGCCTTCTGGAACTTGAGGTTGTAATGGTGGCAGAGGCTGTGACAATCGAACAGGGCTTTCATTTGCTGTTGAAGATGTGGGCCTGTTTCGTGGAACAGTCGTAGGGCAGATTAAGGGGAGGATTTTGGATGTGGAAACACGGGGAGGCTGTGGACTAATCGGTCTTGGGTGTGGAATTGGAAGTTTTTGTGGAAATGGTATGGGGGCATCAGTGGAGTTACCCATTCTCATCTTTATTTTCAAACGATAGTTCAGCAAAGAGCGTGCTATTCTGATCTGTTCCTGCTCGTCATTGGCCTCTGGTTCAGATGATGAACTTGCTTCTTTTTGTGCCACTGCCCAGAAGGAAAACACAGTTTATGTCAAAGTAGATGTCAGGTATTAAATAAAGAATAACTGAATTGAAATGAATACATGCATCTAATGTAGAAAGAAAATAGCTGAAATTGAATCAATTGACCGGTAACATGTTCACTTTGATGCAAGGAATGTTGATTTCGTGCAAACAAGTCAGTTCTGTGGTTCAGTCCAACTTTTTGAGCCGTGTGTCCTAAGAAAACTAGAACAGCGATGAAAGGAGATAAAGTTCTCATATATGCCAGAACAGAAGAACCTTAAATATGTTATTTTAATTTTGCATTACAGCCCAACACCAACATAAAACTATACCATGCATCAGAACAGGTACCAGAAACTGTTTGAGGTGCAATCTTACTTCTCTTCCCTTCTGAGATTAGCAGGAGCCTGATTCCCCATACTAAGTAACTGAAGAAATATTGATGCTTGGGATCAGCCAAGCCACAAAATTTTCACTACACAGGCCGCCTGGTGGGCACAGATAGAAATATGTGTATTAATATACCACTTTTCTTCTCAAACATTAGTTCAATGAATGCAACTACAATATTCTACACCTTTGTAAGCACTCCACACCCTACAAACTGAAAATACTCAGCTAGAGACACTTGAGAGAGTGACTCACGTTGTTTCAGAGATGACCAAGCTGCCAGGGCTGCGTTCTTCTCAGCTTGCTTTTTATTCTTGGCAGGCTCCCCGGTGAAAGTGATTCCAGCCAGTTCTACTATTCCAGTGAAGACAGGCAAGTGTCTTAGGCCCGATCTGAAAGTCACATACTGAGGCAATGGGGATCCAACTCTTTGTGAAATCTCCTGTAAGAGGTTTTTGTAAACCCCGGTCTCGTCCTAATATAGTGGAGCTCAGTCAACATCAAACGTAAATTCTAGTGATAGTTATGAGATAACTATAACAAAGAAAGTGAATGTAGGATAATGCAATTACTTCTTGAAGGCTAAATAAAGGCTTTACTTTTTCGTTGGACACTGTTTAGTTATAGATTGCCGTGGATTTGACATTATTAATTGAGTATAATGTGGAATTTGAAAGTCATCAAAAAGATCAATGGATTCTACAACCTGTCCCAGGTGAACAAAGACATGCTAAAGGCTGTCCCAATGCAGCAAGAAGCATTTATTCTGCTAAAACTGTATAGAAAAACGACCCTGAACCATATGATCCACCAGCTACATAAATCGAAAGCTAAAAGAGTTAAAGGCTTTCCGCCAAAAAAAANCATATGATCCACCAGCTACATAAATCGAAAGCTAAAAGAGTTAAAGGCTTTCCGCCAAAAAAAACATAACTAAATCATGAATGAAGCGCATGCTAAAATGAGAATGAAGGATTAAACTAAGCAGATGTGTGAATAATAAATCAGTGCAGCAGCAAGATGTAATTAATTACGTACCCAATAGAATTCTATTCAAATCAAGAGTTTATTCCAAAAAGAGGCAAGTATATATGAGCAACAACACAAGAACACATTACACACACAGTGCAAATCAAAAGACAAAAATTCGGTGCTGCTATGAAACAAGATCATATTACACAGTCCAAATCAACAGGCATAACATAAGTACGGTGCTTTAGGTCATGTCAATGGATGGCATCAGTCGGTGAATTACTCAAACAAGTGGACAGTCACATGGATGTTGCAGCTAGATGAGCAGACATATTAAATGGAGGGGGACAAGACTATAAATTTGTAAGGTTGCTCACATATACTTCTCTTACATGTGCTATGCTGAAAATTGCTCATTTCAACATTAATGCCACATTTTGAGGGCAATATTTCTAAAGGCAAAACGTGATTATTATAATCCCTCTTTTTTTTAGGGATTTTATTTTATTGCACCTTCTCTTTTTCGTCTAGTAACAAATTTAGTTCGAATCTTGACAACTCCTTATACTATATCATGAGAGATTTATCTCTCGTGAATATCTTAATTCCAATTTAAATGACCTATTTTTGATCAAACGGGAGAGGGATTAGCATGACCGTTGAATCAAAAATAAAAATAAAAAATAGATACATTAATTTGATACAAAGGATTCCAATGAATAAACTCAAATTTAAAGGAAATTAAAATATATCCATTGAATTTTTAAAGGAGAATGAAATTTAATCACCGATGATTTGAGTAAAAAATTGAGTATACCTTAATTTGATATGAGTTTGAGTATATAATTGAAAAGGCTTTTTGAATTATTTTAACTCAAATTTAAATTTGAATTTGAAAAAAAAAAATAAGAGCTGAAAATATTCGTAGTTACTCACCAATGTCCATCATTTCCATGTAGTCAGTACTTATTATGACGTTTTATATACAATAAAGAAACACAAAAGTCTGCAATTTCCATGGTGGGTCTTTATCATATTAGTTCAATCAACACTAATTGTATTCCAATTTCGTAACGTACATTAATGCAAAGCCCACACTAAAATTGACAGAACTTTGTTTCACTGCGTTCAGATATCACTTTGAATTTGATTAAAAAAGCAAAGAAAAAGATAGTAGTGTTTTGAAGGGTCTCACCCACCCACCCACAATTCTGTAACTGACACTCTGGAATTTTCTTTGAATGGAACAGGGGAGGTAGCTTCTTGATTCAGACTACCGTGGAGAAGCCAAAGACCACGCAACCTCGTCTAGGCATTAAAAACCACCAAAGTTTTCATGACTAAACACCCTTCATTTATGGAATTAGTTACATTATTTAAAAGCCAGAAGACCACCCAAAACACCTCCTATTGGAGAAAATATTGATTGCAACAGCGATATCACGTCAATGTTATATCACCAATTAATAATGTATAAATAATTAAGAAAATGGACCATACACAAATTAATAATTATCGGTCCATATAAGTCGATAATTACCCACTATCCATATAATAAAGTAGCTTACAATTCAAATTTTAAAAGGTAAACAAATATTAACACCCTAAACTTAAATTTTAGGCTTTAAAGTTAATCTAACGGTTAATATTAACACTCTAAATTTAATAGAAAAAATAGGTATTAAGGGTGTGTTTGGAGTGACTTTTTAAAAGTACTTTTAAAAATTATTTCTCATAAATACTTTTAAAAAAAATAGTGTTTGAAACTGCCCCACTACCACCACTACCATGGCCGCCACCGCCACTGTCGCCCTCACCACCACTGCTACCACGATCATTGTCACCCATCACAACCAGCACCGTCTCTTACCATTATCACTGCCGCCCACCATCTCTCACCCCCACTATAAACTAATGCTTAAATTTCTTTATCTTTTCTTTATGTTTGTGATTTAATTTTAGATATGAATACAAATATGTTTATTGTTTACTATTTTTTATTATTTTGTACCTTCAGGCACAGACAATAACGAATTCTTCAATATAAGTTAATAACTATTCAAGTGAGATTCAATTTATCCGATTGAAGTTTTATTATTAGGTGGTGATATTTTGTTAGCATTATTGACATGATAATAGTGATACGATATCACCGTTATATTATTGTTCCATTGAATGTTTTTTTTTCTGTTATATAAAGGCATACCAACTTAACGTGGGCCCTCTCCTAAATTACCCAGTTTTCCATAAATTAAATTTTACTTACCCCAAAAAAAAACCCTCCTAAATTAAAATTTACCCAAAAAAAAAACTCCTAAAGATGCCGCAATTCGTCGGTTGGTCAGAAAAGCCCACTTCTTTACAATCAGAACCCGAAAAGGGCGAAGGGCATTTTGGTCATTTCAAAGTAAAACCGAGACCCAATGTATCTGTCCATCTCCAAACCGGCAATCAACTCCGGTCAAGAGACTCATTAATCCACCGGCGGCTGGTATACATATGCGCACGATGACACTCTACCCTTTTAGCACTTCGTCACTCAAGTGGCAACCACTCACCGGCAAAGAAAAAACAAACTCAAGAACGCAAGTAACACAAGGTGCACATTAGCAAAAGATTGTAAGAGGAGCTNATGACACTCTACCCTTTTAGCACTTCGTCACTCAAGTGGCAACCACTCACCGGCAAAAAAAAAACAAATTCAAGAACGCAAGTAACACAAGGTGCACATTAGCAAAAGATTGCGCCTTTATAGCTAAACTGTGCGCGGGTCTGTTATTCACCAGGAAAACCGGAGAGTAAGAGGAGCCCAATTAACACACAGGCGCACATTAGCAGAGTTAGGAGCTGTTTAGCTGAATTTGCCAATCAAGTTCTAGACTGATCACTAAGAATGGAGATCGAAGGCCGTGAGACTTAACGGAGACAAACAAAGAGCATAACGGAACCCTAAAAGAGCGGCCAGAGAAGAGAAACAAAAAAAGAATAGTTACTTACGAGAATTCTAGCGGCGAGCGAGTGGGAAGGTCCGCGGCCGGAGAGGGAGTTGAGAGCCACCTCGGCCGCCGAGTGCTCAGCTTGCCGGAGAGTAGAGCAGTAGTGGGGACTCTCGAAGGTCTCTCCGTTGAAGTTGACAATGGCTTTGAACCTCGGCGCGTGGTCCGGACCTTCCCTTATGCACGTGTACGAGGGCAGGTTGAAGCAGCTCCTCTGCGCTAGCTCTTGTAACTGGTTCTTGTACATCTCTCCTTATCTCTCTGTATATATGTGTGCGAGTGATATCTACGTATCCATGAAAAAGTTCGGACTTTTTTCACGGCGATGAATCCGCCGGGAAGGAATTCGGGGAGGGTTGAAATAGGAAAAAGTTGGGTTTTATGCGAGAGATCAATGGCTTTAAGATTACGGTGATTGGAGGTTGGGGACTGGACG
>CAUOFW020004347.1:51897-64348 GCA_963454935.2 Ilex paraguariensis | reverse complement strand
GGGGGGGGGGGGGGGGGGGGGGGGGGGAGGGAAATGCAAGAGAGAAGTAAAGGTGGTGGTTTTTTTGGAGTTGTTAATTATTGGGGAATATTTAATGCCTTTTTCATGGGGTCGTACCGTTGTAGTCAACTGAATCGCGTGCTGTGCATGGATGGTATACTTCGTCAAAAAAATGTTTATCAATTTTTTTAGTTTATTTATTTATTTATATTTTTTGGTACATTGAAATATGTTTTTTTTTAGTTTATTAAATCAATATAAATCATCCTTGTTATTTTTTAATAAAATCCACGCATCACATACTTCTCATTAATTTGGTAAATCAATTTGAGAATTTTTTTTTGATAAAGTATTTAGTGAAATAAACCACAGTTGACTAAGGCTCATAATTGGGCCAAGCCATTCGGATTTGGTTTAAGTTCGATTTAAGTTTGGTTAGTATTTTAAATGATTAGAACTTGAATAATTTTTTTTAATTTTGTTTAAAAAAATGAGCCTACAAAGCTCAATTCAATATTACAAAACTCGACTCATTTATATATAAAATAATTGAATTATTTGAGTTGAGTTCAAGTTCAACTTGTTTTGGACTGGGTTCTACTCATTTTCTAAACGAACCAAGTTTGAACAATTTATTAAGCTCGTTCAAAAAAACAATCGACAAACTCGGCTCGATTATCAGTCTTATAGTTTACCATTTAATTTCATCCCTAATTTTCATTAAAACCTTAAACAAAATATAAAAGTTGTTTTGTGTATTTTATTTTTAATATCTGTTAACTAGATTAGATTCCGTGGTGACAATAGGACTTCACAAAATTAGTGGTTGAGTTCAGATTAACTAGTAATTTAGAGGTAAAAGTATTTTTGATTGATGTAATTTCTTATTTATTAGACCAAATATGTGCAATTTTTTCAAATAAATTAGTCTATGATGTAATAATAACTTGTAAGTACTAGAGGAGGGATATCTTGACTCATTCATTCATTATTATAGTCTCTTTTTTCGGGCACCAAACTTCCTCTTATGCATTGTACCCCAACTTTTTTTTTCTCCACCTAAATTGACTATATAATCAATCATACTTTTTAATTAGTAATAACTTCATCTCTGAAGTTACCCAATAATATCAAAAATTAAGTATTAATCGTTTAATATTTATATTTTAAATAATAATTTATTTTTCACTTATTTTCTTTAACAAAGATGTAAGGGGTAAACCCTATTTTTTAATTTTTCCTTGGTGCTGATAAAAATTATTTTTATCCAAAATATTAATGAAAAAATCGCCCAATAAACTTGAATCCAAACGAACCAAACTTATTTTCCTAATCCTCCAAAGTTTTCATTCACCTACAAACAGATTGTGTCTTCCTCATCCTCTAGAGTCTTGTTCGGTACCATTACATTAGGAATTAAAATTTGAGTAATACTATTTACACCTAAAAATTTAATCTAATTTGTTGACATAGTGATGTAACTTCATAGGAATTATTAGATCAACACCAAGTTCTAATATTGGATGAAGTTTACAGTAAATTCAAAGATCACAATAAATTAAGTCAACAAATTAGGTCCCAATAATATTGCTCCTAAAATTTTTGGTCCACTTTCGCTACAATAACATCATTTATTGCTATCTACGCTAATATATATTTAAGATTTGAATTTGTTATGNAACCCTATTTTTTAATTTTTCCTTGGTGCTGATAAAAATTATTTTTATCCAAAATATTAATGAAAAAATCGCCCAATAAACTTGAATCCAAACGAACCAAACTTATTTTCCTAATCCTCCAAAGTTTTCATTCACCTTCAAAATGATTGTGTCTTCCTCATCCTCTAGAGTCTTGTTAGGTACCATTACATTAGGAATTAAAATTTGAGTGATGCTGTTTGCATCTAAAAATTTGACCTAATTTGTTGACATAGTGATGTGACTTCATAGGAATCATTAGATCAACATCAAGTTCTAATATTGGATGGAGTTACAGTAAATTCAAAGATCACAATGAATTAAGTCAACAAATTAGGTCCCAATAATATTGCTCCTAAAATTTTTGGTTCACTTTCGCTACAATAACATCATTTATTGCTAACTACGCTAATATATATTTAAGATTTGAATTTGTTATANTTAATTTTGGAGAGAATAATTTATGAACTTCAATTCGAGATATGAACGGGTATTTGTCATTATTTCAAATCCGACCAGCTCGGCTATTTCACCCACTGGGCATAACCATTTCCAAGCTGCATTCATGGATTGCTAGTATGCGAGCACAACCATTTCCCCTTGGAGGCCANTATTGAGTGAAAAACTTTGAATTTTTACCTTGAGCTAAAAAGTCGTTGGTACACACACAGACACGTTCACCAACTTAAGATTTTCACTTTCACTTCGATCTCTTTTTTATGGATACTTTCAACCACCCATATTAATCGTTCATTTTTCCCCCATCCCACTTCTATTCTCTGCATGTTCTAAAACAAAAGAACGTAATGCATAGTTTAAAATATATTTTACGTTATGTATGCCACAATTTCTAATTGCACAAACGCGACTCCCTTTTTTTTTTTTTTTCTAAATGATTAAGAATGTTCAGACCAATTTACGCACACATTAACTAATTTTTTTCTTAGTCTAGACAAAAATAAATTATTTAAGTTGGATGCCATGTGACCCCCTTTTCATTTTAACCGATTACNCACTGGTTTTGTTGTTGCAAAGCTATAGTGGTTAATTTGTGCTCTCTTTTGACTAAAATGATTTTCGAGTCATGGGACCTAGGAATCTCCATGGGGTCGACTCGAGGAAGTAAGATTACACCAATAGTCCAATAGTTCATACTCGCGATGATGTGGAACTATACTTTTTAGGGGGTTAATGGTCAATAATCGGCAATTATGATATGAACGTCCAATTTCACCATCAGATCCATTGGTAGTGGGAAACATCTTTTTTTTTTTTTAACTCCGAAGTTGATGAAATTTGACTTCCGAAATCATTAAAATGTCCATAAAGATTTTAGCCTCTTGAGTTTGACAAAATTTTCAAAAGAATAGAAGCACAAGTAACTCTTTTCGTTTCTTTTCTTAATGCTATTTATATCTAATTTACTGACATTATTTGCTGACATGATGGATCATAACTATTAATTGATAATAGATCCCAACTAATGGTGAGTTCTACTGTCAATCTAATGGACTTAGAATGATAAAGTTAACAAACAATGTCTGCAAATAACACAGTTACATTCCCCCGCCCTTTCCAAAACAGAAAACAAATAAAGAAAAGAGCAAAAGATGAAAAAGTATTACCTCTAAGAAAATGCCTTTGATATAAATAAATTTTCCAACTCTTCTCGAATACAGAAGCCAAAAACGAAGTGATACAAATCCTCGTTATGTAATATGCATTTGTGGCTTTGTAAAGAGGTACAATCACAGCTACGGAAACACAAGTAAAATTTTACACAGGTACTGTCAAAAAATGGGGGAAAATTTTATTTTAAGGAAACACAAGTACAGTACATACTCTGTGTACGGCATATTTGGGGAGAATCACCATGAAAACGGGCTTGCTCCCAACAAAAAAATTTCGTTTTCCACATCTTTCACCCATTGACAGANTATTATTTCAAATCCGACCAGCTCGGCTATTTCACCCACCGGGCATAACCATTTCCAAGCTGCATTCATGGATTGCTAGTATGCGAGCACAACCATTTCCCCTTCGAGGCCGTGTATGCTTGGTTTCAAGCCCTCCCAGTCTCATCACTAGGAACCTGCAATGAAGGATTAAAAAGACTAGGGTGATGATGATGATGATCGACAAGTTTTACAATCAATGGATCAGATATAAGTTCAAGACGTCTATTACAAGACTCGAACTTTAAGACATGTGAGATGAATTTAGAAAAAATGACTCTACTTGCTCTAAGTCAACCCCGCCACGATTGCTTTGGCAGAGAAAATAGACCATGCTGCAAAAGGTCTTCACTGGTTTTGTTGTTGCAAAGCTATAATGGTTAATTTGTGCTCTCTTTTGACTAAAATGATTTTCGAGTCATGGGACCTAGGAATCTCCATGGGGTCGACTCGAGGAAGTAAGATTACACCAATAGTCCAATAGTTCATACTCGCGATGATGTGGAACTATACTTTTTAGGGGGTTAATGGTCAATAATCGGCAATTATGATATGAACGTCCAATTTCACCATCAGATCCATTGTTAGTGGGAAACATCTTCTTTTTTTTTTTAACTCCGAAGTTGATGAAATTTGACTTTCGAAATCATTAAAATGTCCATAAAGATTTTAGCCTCTTGAGTTTGACAAAATTTTCAAAAGAATAGAAGCACAAGTAACTCTTTTCGTTTCTTTTCTTAATGCTATTTATATCTAATTTACTGACATTATTTGCTGACATGATGGATCATAACTATTAATTGATAATAGATCCCAACTAATGGTGAGTTCTACTGTCAATCTAATGGACTTAGAATGATAAAGTTAACAAACAATGTCTGCAAATAACACAGTTACATTCCCCCGCCCTTTCCAAAACAGAAAACAAATAAAGAAAAGAGCAAAAGATGAAAAAGTATTACCTCTAAGAAAATGCCTTTGATATAAATAAATTTTCCAACTCTTCTCGAATACAAAAGCCAAAAACGAAGTGATACAAATCCTTGTTATGTAATATGCATTTGTGGCTTTGTAAAGAGGTACAATCACAGCTACGGAAATACAAGTAAAATTTTACACAGGTACTGTCAAAAAATGGGGGAAAATTTTATTTTAAGGAAACACAAGTACAGTACATACTCTGTGTACGGCATATTTGGGGAGAATCACCATGAAAACGGGCTTGCTCCCAACAAAAAAATTTCGTTTTCCACATCTTTCACCCATTGACAGACCCGGTTGCAAATCTTTATCGCCAAAGCCTGCAAGAAGAAATTTATCAAAACTTGGCTAAACACCAACCAAAAAGAAGATGCACAACAGGCAGCTCGATTGCTTTGTTTTTCCCACATTTTTCAATGATATTAGCAACCTTGGTAACATTAACTACAGCTAGCTTCATGAGAAATTTTCACTCTTATCTGCTTTTCTTTTTCTTGGTAAGTAACAAAATTGAAGCATGTCAACAGAAAAGAGCAAGATAACAGGTTTGATCGCAGAATCAATAATCCATGTTGAGCAGCAGCCAGGAAGTTGCCAAGAACACCTCCATACAGGAACAAACAGGCTTTCTTGTCTAACACTGCTGTGGCTGAAAACTCTTAATGATGTGATATGTCAGAAAAGGCAGCATCTATGTGGACATTATGTTATAAGCTACCCCTAAACTGGGACTATATATCCAACAATGTGAACTACTCATACATTTGAAGAAATTCTAGTTTTAGCTTTCAATTCAAGAAAAAAATGAAAGTAATTCTACCAAATTTCTAATATAGAACTTTATAAGCATTGTAATTCAAAAGGGTTTAAAGTGGAAGTATACCGCCAAAAGCAACCAAGAATATTTGATGTCTCACACATTGCATTTTGATAGAACGTGCTTCTCTTAATTGCTAATTATAAGTCAAGGAAACATGTATGTTTGGCATGGATATTCAATGCTACAGATTGCAAAATCCCAATAATCAAACCTTGTCTGCCAGTGGATCAAATGCCGCATAGAGTTCAAAATCCTGGGTGACCCAGCAGAGTAAAACTGCCACGCAAGAAGAAATAATTTAATTTCGTCAGATGAAGCTCTGTACTCAAGAAATTATAAGATAGACAACTATTACATTACAGGGAACTGATAATAATCAGTAATTTAAAGTAAACAGTTCCAAACTGTAGAAAGCAGATTCAGATAACATTGTGTGAACTCCAACTACAAATATAATGAAGGAAAAAGTAAAAGAAGAAAGCTCAATAAAGTTGAACTATTTGACATTGATTGCTGTAGAATCTCAGTCACAGATCAATAAGCAGAAAAACAAAGAGAAGAATCTGAGACATAGTTTCTGACATGGAAATTAAAATTGATGCTGCAGCCTTTAACAGGATCAAGATATGTGAACCAAAATAAGTTCCGAAAGGTATCAAATAAAAATCAGCCGAAGAACTAGCATTTTCGATTCCATGGCAATGATGCATAGGCTAGTGTGAATGATAACTCAATTGTCTGCATGTCAGATTCAGTGCCCTAAAATCTAAAGCGATCAGCTGGTTGACACAGCTGAAAAGGCTCCAACCAGCAGTTGACAATGATAAACACAGTCTATCTGTAAAGCAGTACAAATAAGCATAAATCTTAATGGCAAGTGATAAGCCTAAAGTTAAAACATAAATGGCTTGACCACAATGATGCACCTTAGAAAATGAAGTACAACACCGTGTTATTTAAGGCGTAAAACGAACCAAAGCGAACCGGTCTCTTGAGTGCCTAGGCGAGAAGCGAAGCGAACAATATAAACAATAAACAAATATTTTAGTTTAGTACTTTAATTATTCCCAAAAATTCAAGTTTTAACTCTACATATTTTAAATAGACAAGATATTAAATATTGAATATTATTGCATTCTAAAAATAATCAATTGACATAATCACGTCATCTAAATGGAAAACTAGCAAATGTGAGTTCGACTCCCACCGTGATTGTGCAGTCACAAATTGATTAATCAAATAGAGCATATAACAAATTGATTAATCAATTTAATTAACCAAACAAATTGATTAACACGCATACTTTTGTGGGCCCTTAAAAATTCTTCGAATCACAGCCGCTAGTTACGCCTCAACTTCCGATTAACGCAAAGCTGTTGTGGATCACCAACCACTTTAACTTTTTTTGGGTGCAAATCTCACTTTATTCACTTGTACTCTTTATTTTGTGGTTTCACTTCACAAGCTTGCCCTTTCTTCTTGTAAAGCCACGTGTAATTCTCTTTAATTTATTTCTTATTTTTTATTACATCACCTATCATTTTTTTTAAATAGAGCCTATTTTATATAAATGTATCCTTTTATTAATACATACTAAATGATCTATAAAGGAAAAAAAAATATTAGAGAGAATATGGGACTATATTATATGTAGACCCAAATCTCTTTGAGTATATTTTCTTTAATTCTTTTAATTACAAACCAAGATTTCTCAAATATCTGGCTCTACATAAGAACTCTGAAAAAATATTGAAAGGGGTTCATAGAAATAAATAGTGAATTAAAGGTTTTTCGTCTATATTTTTTCAAACTAATTAACTAGAAAAAAAATTAGAATATTGCTTTGTGATATGTAAATATATTCTAATTTAACCAGCAGCAGGTATACTCTCTCTCGCGTTCAGTCGTTCCCTCTCGTTCAGTCGTTCTCCCTCTCTCTCTGTGTCTCAGACTCTTAGTTCTCTCTCTCTCTCTCTCTCTCTCTCTCTCGTTTCAGCCATTGCAAACAAGCAAGCAAGCAAGGGAAAAAGGCTGCTTCAAAGGTCCATCAAAGCATCGAGGACTACCATTGATAAAAGCAGCCAACAGGTACACTACANTTTTTCGTCTATATTTTTTCAAACTAATTAACTAGAAAAAAAATTAGAATATTGCTTTGTGATATGTAAATATATTCTAATTTAACCAGCAGCAGGTATACTCTCTCTCGCGTTCAGTCGTTCCCTCTCGTTCAGTCGTTCTCCCTCTCTCTCTGTGTCTCAGACTCTTAGTTCTCTCTCTCTCTCTCTCTCTCGAGTTTCAGCCATTGCAAACAAGCAAGCAAGGGACAAAGGCTGCTTCAAAGGTCCATCAAAGCATCGAGGACTACCATTGATAAAAGCAGCCAGCAGGTACACTACGTGCTATCTCTCTCGGTCTCTCTATCTCTACAGTCTACTGACTCTACTCTCTAACTGTCTAACATGTACATGCTCTAATTTGCAATAATTGATTTTTGATTTTATACATTGAAGCTTTGAATTTTTGGTAATACAATCTTAGTCTTAGTCTTAGAGCTGTGTTGTATACTTGTATTGCTACCTATGATTATGCAATTAAGATTTTATAGGGGTCTATTTCAAGAATTATGCCATTAATTGAGGCATATTGTTTGATCAATTATTTTGTTTAAGGTGGTTTTCATGCATTGGTTTTCAATTATTTTCATTTGTTGATGTAAGAGCTTTATAAGCTCGAATCTATATTTTTAATATTGTTGGGATGCTGTTGATGATAGAAAATTTTAAGCTTGAATCTAGATAAATGGTGGTCTTTGATTAGTCAATAAATAATGCTTGAACCAAACTTGGACTTGGAGCCTTGAACAGTTGAACTTAAATAGATAAAATTTTCTCTGCTTAACTTTACAAGTTGTATTAGAAATTGAATGTATTGAATACAAGTTTGAGAATTTTTTTCTACTTTACCTGTTTGATGCTATTTTTATAATTATTGTGATTTTTTAGCCTATTTATTATTATTTTTAATATTTGAATTTTTTTTTCTACTTTACTTGGTTGATGCTATTTTTATAATTATTGTAATTTTTTTTGCCTATTTATTATTATTTTTAATTTTTTATTATATGATCGGTCCGACCAGTGACTCAACTGACCCATTGACTCGGTCCCTTTACCGGGTTGCTGTCCAGACCGGGTTTTAAACTATGATTTATACTTCAACACGTGTTAGCTACTGAAAAGGTTCCATTTTGTATTTCCATTTGTTTCTGATCTTGACCAAATCACTTCACCGAAACTGTCGAGTGGGACATGAATTTCCACAGTATATATCCCTTTAACAGTCAATGAAAATCGGTGCCACATTGAAACTTTGAATCATCTCAATTTGGTATAAGAAAACATGGTTTATCAGTGTCACCTTTCTGAGAAAGTATCAATTAGAAAAAGAACTTTCATACCATAGTTTTCATCCCTTCTAAACTGAGTTTTGTGCGGTCCAATTCCTTTATCATGCATGGATGCATAAAGCTTTTGGTAAGCTCTATACAATCTGCAAAATAAGAAACCAGTCAACTTGCAGAAATACAGCACAAACACCTTTTCTGGTGGAAAGTAGCACAAAATTTATGTCCATAAAAGTTGCTGTCGGATATAATGCTATTACCTTTTCTGCTGTCGGGGACCATGGATTGGTGATGAAAATTCAGAAGATACATATTGGTTCAAATAAATACTGCGATATACAAAATGCCAAAGACCAGCAGGACCCCCAATGCTAACAATTGCTTCCCTGAACCTCTCTGGCGAGTCTGTTGCAGGTCTCAGTTGACCTAAATGGGGAGATGAAGATCCAGAACTAGGAGATGAATCAATGGGCAAAACCTCAACATGCATCCCACCATCCACCAATGATCTTTGAACTTCAGTTAGAACATTGGACTTCAAGAGAACCATTTCAATACGTATCCTACCAATACATTGAATTTCTTTACACAATAAAAGAGGAAAGGCCTACAGTCATTCATATGCAAAAAGATGAGACTTGAAATCTTTTGCGCACATGAGAAAAACAAAATTCACTCCCTCTCCTATAAAACCATAGTCAGTAATTTCATTTCAGGCCAAAATGTATGGCAAATTCATTTAAAGAATGGAAACAAGGGTAGACAAGAAGACTAGGGGCCCATTTCAAAAAGCTGAAGGTCGAGTCTTCCCTAGGGCCTATTCAACAAGTTCGGTCTGCTTGCCCGGAGCACAATTTTTGGGGTGGAGTCATGTATCTGAGGATAGGTCGTATATTCTAAGAGGTCTGAAGTCTGAACACCCAGACACCAAAAAAGAAGGAATGAATAAACATCATAGTTGCATTTCACGTTCCACTAACCAAATTCTCTAAACAAAAAATTTACCTGCAATCTTTGAGATGATAAAAGGCTTCTGAACTTGTTGTAAGCAACATCAAATATGTATCACCCTAGCAAAGAATATGTATAATTCATGTCATTTGTTGAACAATACACAAGGGAAGACCACGTGACTGAAGGAATCAGCAAAACAGCAATTCCTGTGATACCAATATTAAATGGAATCGCCGACTCCAATTGACCATATATTTTGAATATGGGTAAGAAAATAATTTGTGAATTGAAGGCTTACTCACATCGAAATAATGCACATAAGCATATAAAAAAGCCATGGGATTATATCTTGGCAGGCAAATTGGTGAGAAAGATTCAGATGTCCTGCATGAAGCCAATAAACATTCTAAGAATAGAGCCTCAAAAAGTTCTCCAATAAGAAGTGGCCAACAACAAGATCAAATCAATAGGGTAAGCTGGTGGCTATTGTTGTTTTACTATGAATTTTTCGGACTGCATGTACAGGGCATTTGAAAATATTAATTAGCCATTAATGCAAGCTAATGTATTTCATAAAGAGGAACTCATAAGATGATGTTTCCCAGATAAATTCACATACATGAGCACAAGGCATGATGAAAGAGCCCTTTCGTCATTTACGACTAGTGTCAGATGGTTCCCAAAGAGGTCTACACATCATGGGAATGAAGTTTACGAGTTTGAGTGTTAGGTTAGCTCAAGGAAATGGTTTAGGACCATCCATCCAACTTATAGAAATCCTGTGAATTTAGAAGCCTGGAGCATTTTGGAAAAACTCTGGATCATTCCTACAAATCCCAAATTATTTTTGTTTAAACATTTCACAACACCTCAAGAGGGTGTGATTAATGCAATTACTAATGCTACATTAATTTGCTTAATACCTAAAAAGGAATGTTCCCCAAGGATAAAGGAATTTAGGCCAATTAATTTAGTCTCGAGTCTTGTATAAATCATTGCTAAGGTGTTGTCCCTATGATTTGGGGAATGTTTGAGTGAGACAATTTCTATGAATCAAGGGGCTTTTATGAAAGAAAGACATATTTTGGATGTGGCTTTTGTGGCCAATGAGGTGGTGGAAGATTATAGGGCTAGAGGCGGAGTGTTTGTGTTTAAGATTGACTTTGAAAATGCATATGACCATGTTGACTGGGATTTCTTGGATTTTGTTATGGAAGTAAATGGATTTGGATGGAGATGGAGATGGAGAATTCAAGGATGTCTGCAATCAATGAACTTCNTCTAAGAATAGAGCCTCAAAAAGTTCTCCAATAAGAAGTGGCCAACAACAAGATCAACTCAATAGGGCAAGCTGGTGGCTATTGTTGTTTTACTATGAATTTTTCGGACTGCATGTACACNTCTAAGAATAGAGCCTCAAAAAGTTCTCCAATAAGAAGTGGCCAACAACAAGATCAAATCAATAGGGTAAGCTGGTGGCTATTGTTGTTTTACTATGAATTTTTCGGACTGCATGTACAGGGCATTTGAAAATATTAATTAGCCATTAATGCAAGCTAATGTATTTCATAAAGAGGAACTCATAAGATGATGTTTCCCAGATAAATTCACATACATGAGCACAAGGCATGATGAAAGAGCCCTTTCGTCATTTACGACTAGTGTCAGATGGTTCCCAAAGAGGTCTACACATCATGGGAATGAAGTTTACGAGTTTGAGTGTTAGGTTAGCTCAAGGAAATGGTTTAGGACCATCCATCCAACTTATAGAAATCCTGTGAATTTAGAAGCCTGGAGCATTTTGGAAAAACTCTGGATCATTCCTACAAATCCCAAATTATTTTTGTTTAAACATTTCACAACACCTAAAAAGGAATGTTCCCCAAGGATAAAGGAATTTAGGCCAATTAATTTAGTCTCGAGTCTTGTATAAATCATTGCTAAGGTGTTGTCCCTATGATTTGGGGAATGTTTGAGTGAGACAATTTCTATGAATCAAGGGGCTTTTATGAAAGAAAGACATATTTTGGATGTGGCTTTTGTGGCCAATGAGGTGGTGGAAGATTATAGGGCTAGAGGCGGAGTGTTTGTGTTTAAGATTGACTTTGAAAATGCATATGACCATGTTGACTGGGATTTCTTGGATTTTGTTATGGAAGTAAATGGATTTGGATGGAGATGGAGATGGAGAATTCAAGGATGTCTGCAATCAATGAACTTCTCAATCATGTTGAATGGAAAGCCTTGGGGCAAGTTTAAGGCTTCAAGGGGATTGATGCAAGAAGATCCTCTGTCTTTTTTTTGTTCAATCAAGTGGTGGATGGTTTAAACATGATGGTTGTGAGGACGGAGGCGCATAATTTGGTGGAAGGTTTTGTGATTGGGAGGATAGAATTTCAGAGTCACATCTACAATTTGAAAATGCTACCATTTTTTTCTCCTCAAGGAGTGAGGAAAAAAAATTGAATTTGAAGAAGATTGTGGATGAGTGTTGAGGTGATCTCGGGGCTTTTAAAGTTAATATGGAAAAGAGTGTAATTGTCAGTATAAATTTAACTCGGGATAAAATTTCTATATTGACTATGGGACGCTCTTTTGGGTTTCTTTTTTTTTTTTTTGGGGGGGGGGGGGGGGGGGG
>CAUOFW020004347.1:9452-51827 GCA_963454935.2 Ilex paraguariensis | reverse complement strand
TTTTTTTTTTTTTTTTTTGGGGGGGGGGGAGGAGGGAGAGGAGGAGGAAGAGGTTGGCCTCTTGGGTATTCTTAGGTATTTAGGCATTTTGTTAGAGGTGGTAATCCTTTATCCTGTTCTTTTTGGGAAAAGGTTGAATGGGTGGAAGAAAACTTTTATTTCTAAAGGGGGTAGATTAACTCTTGTTCAGTTAGTGTTGGCAAGTATCCCTAGTTACTATATGTCTCTTTTTACGATGCCTTGTAGGGTAACAGATATGATTGAGAGGATGGAGAAAATTTTTGTGGGAATGTAAGGGTGAGGGTAGTTGGGAAATGGTCACGAGATCAAAGATGTAGCTTTAGTCAGTAAATGACTTTGGAGATTTCCTTTGGAGCATTATACTCTACGATATTTGGTTATTAAAAGCAAGCATAATTTGCAGGATCATGGATGGGATGCTAATGGGGGTTGATAGGGAAAACTACCGAAATCTTTGAAAATTCATTTCTCAAGGTTTACCAAGCTTCTCTCAAAAAGGTTAACCACTTAAGCTCACCATGAACAACAAGATGAAAGTTCGTTTTTGGGAGGATATTTGGATAGATGTGCCATTTTTAAGATTGTTTCATCTTTCTTGTTATCATGGTCATAATATTGCGTCTCTGATTAGGTCCCATTCCATACCTATTTATTGGGATTTTCGATTTTGTAGAAATTTAAATGATAGGGAGTTTTTGGACTTCCCGTCTTTTCCCTCAACGATNAATATTGCGTCTCTGATTAGGTCCCATTCCATACCTATTTATTGGGATTTTCGATTTCGTAGAAATTTAAATGATAGGGAGTTTTTGGACTTCCCGTCTTTTCCCTCAACGATTGATTCTTTCTCTTTGAACCATGATGTTGTGGATAAAAGATGTTGGATCATTGACCCAAAGGGATTATTCTCATGTAAGTCTTTTTTTGATTCGTTGATCGACAATCCTTCAATTCATTTATTCATTCCATGAAGATTTGGATGGCTAAGATGCCATTGAAAGTGCATGTATGTGCAAGGGTATTGGCTCATGGTAAGCTTAATACTCGTGATTTGTTACAAAGGCAGAGGCCTTTTACTTGTTTGTCCTCATATTAGTGTGTTACTTGTATGCGCAATAGTGAAAGTAAGAATCATTTCTTCCTTTATTTTCTCATTGCTTTGTCATTGTGGAATAAATTATTTGATATGGTTGGGCTTTGTTGGGTGGCCCCGGGATCAATTTCATTAATGTTTTGTGTGAATTTTGGAGGTCTAGGAGGAGAAGGGAAATGGGAGACATTAGGGCATTGCGCCTTATTCACTATTGTTTGGATGGAAAGAAATGTGAGAATTTTTGAAAATTAAATAGAAGTGATGGAAGGATTATGTGAGAGGATTTATTTTTTAGCTTCTTACTAGGTTTCGGTGACTAAGGAGTTTGAAGATGTCCCTTTATATTGTATCATTTCCAGTTGTATCGGGGTGAATGGTGTTTATTTTTTTATGGTTTTTATTTTATAAAACCATAAAAGCGCATTACTTTGCTCTCATCCCTTCTGAAAGAGATGAGAGCAAAATAACTGTGGAGCAGTGGAAGAATAGGGCTTTTAAGGGACTGATTAGGCCTTTTTCTTATGGCTGAAATGGTCGGTAGAGCAATGCGCTTTTATGGTTTTATAAGATGTAATAAGTGGGTAATGATTTGGAGGAATAAAGAAGCGACAGAAGAAAAGAACCTTGGGACCATTCTGGGCACCACGAACAATGCTGTGAACAGTAATTTTGGGCTAAATTGTGTTATACTGTGGCCTAGTATTTGTTGTTGAGAATAAAAATATGTATANAACCTTGGGACCATTCTGGGCACCACGAACAATGCTGTGAACAGTAATTTTGGGCTAGATTGTGTTATAATGTGGCCTAGTATTTGTTGTTGAGAATAAAAATATGTATATTCAGGCTTGTTTGTGGATCTTAAGAGCTTAAGAATGCAGTGAAGTAAACAAGAACAAAGAGAACTAGAAGAGATAAGAAGAAACATAACTAGGACTCCACGAAACATAACTCAAAACATAATTTTAGTTTTACTGATTTTAGTTATAATACACGGTGTTGTAAAGTTTGATCCATGTAATCTTTCTATTCATTTATGTATCCATTACAAATCATTCACTACTGACTTATACAACCAAACAAAACATTCAATACATTAACCACCTGCTGATAATCTAAAGATTAACATAAACATAGAGTCAATTTAACCCCAAGACTTGGTTAGACAAATCCCAAAGTGAGTTCCATGTGAAACTCCAAATTTGTCCTTATTATTATTCAGACATTTTGAATCGAATGATAAAGGCAATGAGAACTAGAAGGATGCTATCAATATTGATTAATTTTCTCTTTAGCTATGTTCAGAAGTCATATTATACAGGAATTTTGGGAATGCATTTGATACTAGATATCGAAGAGTAAGTAACATAACAGACTACCATAGTAGCGCAAATGTTGGCAGCATAGATTTGTTATATGTATGCACTTCATGGACTCAATTTGTCTGCTAACACAAAGAAGTATGGGCAGAAGCACCAAAAGAAATGTGACAAGGATGCTAATAGGTTCATAACACTAAAAATTAAAAACACACTTCAATAGTGAATCTACTCTATCAAGGGTGAAAGAGTTAATTCCTTAGCTTTTAAGTTTGTCCAGCAAGACAAAAACCCACATAGACAATATATGTGTGTGTGTCTCATTTGCAAAACGTTTAACCTGGTTGATGAAGGAAAGATGAAATATAAGTCCAAAGTTAGTGGGACTTGCCTAAAAGATTCAGAGGACATAACAAAGTTTGAAAGTAGCAGCATATCATCAGGATGTAGGGATGCCTTTTGTGCTCCTACAAGACTGATTACCTGCATTTCAGCTTCAATTTAGAAGATGCTCCACAAAGTAAGGGCCATTTTCCAGAAAATTATTGTAGACTTAAATGGATTCTCTAAGTGATAAAAAAAAAAATCAAAACTTCTTTTTTTCTCATGAAGAAAGGGGACAACAAAGAAAAAACTTTTTCACATATTAAGAGAATTAAAAATGACAAGACAGAGAGAAATGGACAATAGGAAAATACCTTCTGTTTGCACATCAGTAGAGCAAATAGGACACCTGAATCAGCAACATCTTGCAAAACAGCACCTGCAGCTTGCCTAGTTGCATAAGCAAGGGGAAGACAAGTGTATGCATGAAGAAAAGTGGCTGGATTCCTGAAATCACAGTTATCAGAGATCTTCAATTAGAGTAGTATTAGACTATCCAACAGGTGAAGAAAATTACTTGTCACAAGACAATTGCTATATTGTTTTCATATTAGTTTGATAACTTGCTATTAATTCATACAAAATTGACCATCATTATAAGGAGCTGGCTGAACTCATCAAGAAGAATTTCCGGACATATTGAAACAAATGTGTGAACTCACTTTTATTAGCCCCATTTACAAAAAAAAAAACAGAAAATTTTATGTCAAGAATTTCTGGACATATTCAAACAAATGTGTGAATTCACTTTTATTAGCAGTACTTACCAAAGAAAAAACAGAACATTTACATTATCAATGAGCAAAATGTTTCTCATTATTCGGATGAATTACATCATCATAGTATTCATACTAACTTTATTATGTACAGGTCAGTGACCAAATTAAACGTCATACAAGGAGAAGTCGACAAACTGCAGCAAATTTGCTTATGTCTCGTCTACTCAAATGGAAGAGAACAAGGTGTGACAATTTTATGTGTACAACTAATGCCATTGCTGCAAGACTTGGCTTGCCAAGTTCCGGCTTGCTCAAACTCATCCTGTGTATGTATTGAACCTCCAAGCCAAGCTTGAGCTCTGCTCATTTACTATTCAAACAAGATTGAAATACTCGCAAACAGCACAGCCTTCCTTTGCAGCCCCAGAATTGAACCACAATCTGTTCTTTGCATTTGTTTAAGTGTCCAACATCATACTTTCATTGATTCAGCAAGTACAATCAGAGAAAGGCTCTTCAAAACTTTCAATGGATATTTTGAATATAAATAAAGTAGGCAGTATAAAAGTGAGCAGAGAAACAAACCAACTGAATGAATGGATGAGAGAAGAAAAGACGACATCTGTTCCTCCAAGCAAAGGTGTCATATCAAACTTTGGATTCTTCTCGAAACATCTATTTACAGACTTTGTAAGGATAAGTATCATCTGCACTCAAGTCAAAATTAATGATTGAGAAACTACATCCAACTGTCAAATGGGGCTTCCCTTATAGGAAAGAAGATTAGGAAAAAAATGGCAAGCAACCAAGACTTCTGAAAGACACAACATAATCGTAACAAAATAAAGGAAACAGATGCTACCTGACCATAAATAAGCTCCAGCTGCCCCCTAAGGGACTCATAAGGCTCTTCTGTACAGCTTATGCAAACTAAGTAAATTGGCCCTTTTACAAGAAAAACCACCTGAAAGGCAAATTTATCATTTATCATGTTATTTAGAACTAAAGTTTTTGCATGATCACATCATCAATTCTATCTGATAAATGCATGAAAATCAAAACAAGGGTTCCCAGCCCAATGTAAGATCCGATTTTAAAAACCTTGCCTACTGTGTAAAATGGGACTGATTAAATGCACATATGCTGACAGCCTCTTCCAATTCCCTGATTCATGCTCAGATG
Organism: Ilex paraguariensis; assembly: GCA_963454935.2. Taxonomy (NCBI): domain Eukaryota; kingdom Viridiplantae; phylum Streptophyta; class Magnoliopsida; order Aquifoliales; family Aquifoliaceae; genus Ilex; species Ilex paraguariensis. The sequence continues at coordinate 47,109 of CAUOFW020004347.1, read as the reverse complement.
CTGTTCACCATTTCCTTTCACAATAAGATCCCCCAATGGAAGTCACACTAGTGACCTTATCTATACAGGACGACATGAGTGTAGAAATGATGAATGCTCAGCTGCAGTGTCATACAACTGTGCAATATATCCNAAGATCCCCCAATGGAAGTCACACTAGTGACCTTATCTATACAGGACGACATGAGTGAAGAAATGATGAATGCTCAGCTGCAGTGTCATACAACTGTGCAATATATCTAATTCAAAGAGTATGCATATCCTTTCAACTTTGGTCAAAAAAATTCAAGGAAGGTACCAAGAGCTGGTAGCAGCATTCACAAAGCAGAGTAATGTTATGGGAAGGCTATTAGAGACGGGCTCATCCAGTACTTGAACAGCTCTGCAGTGTATTTTTGTTAATACATGCCCACATCCTCCAGTAGATGATCGCCTTAACGTAAGGTGCGGGAAGTTGATGTACTAGGTAACCTTCAGCTTAAAGAAGGAGCTGCCATCAGACTTGGAACAACATTTTCACGTTTGATAGCCCAAGCACAGACAATCTGACCAAGCAATCATCCTAAATTATGATCGTGGTCAGACAGTAGAATACTACCATNTGTTAATACATGCCCACATCCTCCAGTAGATGATCGCCTTAACGTAAGGTGCGGGAAGTTGATGTACTAGGTAACCTTCAGCTTAAAGAAGGAGCTGCCATAAGACTTGGAACAACATTTTCACGTTTGATAGCCCAAGCACAGACAATCTGACCAAGCAATCATCCTAAATTATGATCATGGTCAGACAGTAGAATACTACCACAAGGTTATCTAAATCCCCCACAAGCTGGTCAAATAACAGACTCTGTTAATAAGGCAACTAGAGCAATTATCTACATTTGAACTCAACCTGCCTAAATGACAAGAATCAAATGAATTTGCTGAACAACATAAAAATCTGGTGTGACTTGTAGTGCAACTCTCCATAAACTTTAATCAGTTACACCTCAAACTGGTCTGAATGATATCATGATGCACACACAAGCACAACTAGTGCATGTTGCAAGAAATCTGACTCAATAAGACATCTATTCGGCAGCTTTTGAGTAAAGTTTCAATGTCTTACAGATAATAGAAAATAAATTTTGGAATAACTAGTAAGTAGTAACTATATTTTCCTTACACAACTACTGATGCCAACATTAGTTGTGCTCTAGTTATAAGTATACCAACTAATAGCAATATTTTGATTTATGAGGCAAGCAAAAAAGAAGTTCCAATTTGTTAGGAAGAATGAGTTGAAAGAAAAAGTGTTAAAAAAACAAAAACCNAGTTGTGCTCTAGTTATAAGTATACCAACTAATAGCAATATTTTGATTTATGAGGCATGCAAAAAAGAAGTTCCAATTTGTTAGGAAGAATGAGTTGAAAGAAAAAGTGTTAAAAAAACAAAAACCTAAGTCGAGTAGGGTGGGGAGTAATCCAACCTGATGTTTCCCTGCCCTCACCAATTTGACACGATCTCCCCTGAAAAGAGATAAATGAAGTACATTACTAAAACTCCTTTGCAAGTAATCGTCACAGTAAATACAAGCCAAAGAATAAGCTCAGAAAAAAGGGAGAGAGAACATCTAAACAGCTGGCAGTATCAATGTACCCGTTCTCCACAAAAGAAATGATGGCCTGCAAAGTTGCCGAAAATCCTGCTAACTTGTATTCATCTCCATATCTTAATGTTAATAAAAACAAACAGAAAAAAAGAGAACATCACCCACAAAAACTACACAAAATCGGTGTCAGCAACTAAACAGTCTAAACAAAAAAACAAACCATCTTGCTTTGCTGAAAAGAAAAATAGATATTGTATGCACTATAATGCTTTTAGAACATAGATGCACACCTTGAATATATTGGTTTGCCAGAGTTACTCAAAATAAAGAAGTGCTTCTTCCTTTTCCTCCAAGAAATAGAAGCATCATCCTGCACTTCATTGATTAATCAAGCAGGAGACAACATAGCCAGTATCATAAATGCACGCTCTAGGGCACTGAAATCATTTATTATTTACTAAATATGAAAAGCCTGTTGGAACCATTTATTCATAAATCATTTATTAATTTACTAAATATACGAAAACCCTATTGGAATCATTTATTTATCAAGATTTTATATTTTCAATCATGGAAGGGAAATTAATCACAACAATAAATGTGGTTCTAGGGACAGATACATCATTCAAATAATATTCCAGAATCATTGACATTGCATCTGAACTTTGAACGCCTACACCTACGCATTTAAACACTCATGCTCAACCTCCCTGAGCTTCAAAAGACCTAACCTGATTCTGTGATTTTTGGATTTAACAAAATGAGACTGGGCCTCCCTAAGAACATCCACAATCCATGGCCAATTATGTGTCCAGTATGATTGTTAGCATCAAACTAAATATCACGCAACTGTATACAAAACACCAATTTCATGCCAAAATACAAGTCAATCTACTTTTTTGCTAGGGCAATTTAGGCACACATAAAGCTCACAAGGAAACATGCCACCCATGCAGCCTATGTGATGCAATAAAAATTGAAGGCAAAATTTAGCTCATAAAGGGCGGATTACATGTCTTTGGAATTTGATTTGGTTTGAACTTCCTTCTTTTTTTCTTTTTCTTTTTTATGGGGAAGTCCAGGATTGAGTCAAATTTATAGGGTCTAATTATGGCAGTATCTTCTATTGATTTATAAAGTGCTTAGATGGGTTGTTCCTAGGGGACCAAAGAGTTTCTTGGTGATTGATTCTTTTATCTATTGACTAGTTTGACCCGTGCATCCATCCTTTATGCTCCAAATCCTCTTCATCACGCTTTACTCCCTTCCTCCCATTATTTTATAAGTTAGCAAAAAATATTTTAGGTATTATTGGAATGCAAAATTTGTTGATTAAAAAAAATTAAATAAGTGATGGTTAGAATGAGTTTATGGGTAGTTATTTAGAGTAGTTATTGGATGCATTTGATAAAATATGATTAGCGGATAGAGAATTTAATAATTCAAAATTCTTAAAATTTAGGAAAGTTAGAGGGAAGGTTTCTCAAGCCATCTCACTATATATATATCTTCTGTGAGACAATATCAACAGAAAGTTATTGTGACTAAATTTAAGCTTTGAATAATTCAATTTCCCTTCTTTCTGTCTTTCATCAGGCTTTAAGTTTCAATCCCATAGCTCGTAAGTAACTGAACAGCTTTACAGGAATTGCTTATTCAGCCATATTTACCGGAAAAAAAATATTTCAGCCACCTTTCTTGCAGAAAAGTGCAGGAAATCGGCCTGAAAGTTAAACCTGGGTTCATTTGTCGATTGGGTGCTTCACCACACACATAAGTATGCTCCTATCTTCGGTTTCCCTTACACCAGGATGGTAACCCCACTATGTTAGGACAACAGTATGACTCCACAAGTGGGGTAAATAAGAAGTTTAAGGTCAAACATCATAAAGCATCAATAAATCACGTATAATAATGCAATTAAAACTCAAATGTCCTGTAAATGCATAATATGGTGACACTGGTTCTTCAAAATAATCAAGCTAAAACAACATCTATGTGTAATGTCCAGCAAATCACAATCTGTTTAACAATGGCCCCCATAACAATTGAGGAGATGATACTGCATACTTGTTCCTCTTCAAAATATTGAAACTCAAGTTCAATTACAGTGTAACATATCTCGACTCACCTCATCGACATGTCGCTTCCCCGGCACCCATGAGTTCTCCTGCAAGTCTGATACTCCGTTAATAGAATCATCGTTTCCAACACCACGAATACCATCATCCTCACCAACCTCCTCAATCCCAGATGCACTAGTGCCACCACTACTACCTCTCCCACCAGCATACCCACTACTACTAGGGCTCGACGACCCATTTTCTTCCACTTCCAGCTCCGAATTATTCCTCCACGTAAAACCACCCGTCGACGAGCTCTCCTTAACCTCCTCAAAAACAAAGGACGATTCCGTCACTAACTTGCTGCGACTCTGCTCTTCCATCTTAGCTACCGTGCTCTCCTCGTGATTGTTATCGTTCATTGATCCATTTGCGACCTCCTTTAATGGTTCTTCATTGGACGACGCGGTTTCGGATTGGGCCAGTGAGATTGACGCTAACCGGTCTTCGATTGCGTCGAGGGACCGATCGATTGAGTTAGGGTCAGGGTTAGGGTTAGGGTTTTGGTCTTCGCCTAAGGACGACGAAGAGTTGGAATTCGCCTGCATTGGTGAGACTGAGATTGAAAACAAAAGTGCTACGATCACACGATTCGATTTGGGTTCGTCGACAAGAACTAGGTATTGTTGAACTCTGCGTGTGTCAGAGAGAGCGAGAGAAGCTAAGCTCTACCAGTCGTCCTTGGTCTGGATTTCGTCCATGTGAAACACATGGTCTGACCGGTGGTTTGCTTGGGGTCGCGTGCAATGGTTAATGAAGCTGGGGCCTGCGGTATGGATTTTGGTTTGAGTTGAGCCGGACCGACTGGATCTTGGGCTTACCTAGAGTTGGGACCACAGTTGGTCTAGAAGTGTGGAATGGATTCTATTTTGGATTTTTAAAAATGGGTACCTAATATAGCCCTTACTTGTGTAAAAGTGCCAAGTAAAAAAAAAAAAAATTGTACATAAGTCCCTTTTTTTTATAAGTGGCAAGAATACCCAGAAAATAATACTAGCCGACAACTAATATATCATTAAAAACATGGGCAACTAATTCCTTAAAATTCGGCAAAACATGGACAACTAATTCTATTTGGAAACAACAGGAGATGCACCAAACCATTAAATCCGATAAATGATGTATCACTAAAAACATGGGTTTTGAAATTTAAACAAAAACTACCACAAAAAGAGCCATAAAATTTATGAGATTTCAACTAAATCAAAAATACAAACAATAAAAAATGAAGAGGACAAAATTTTTNTTTATGAGATTTCAACTAAATCAAAAATACAAACAATAAAAAATGAAGAGGACAAAAAAATCNTCCGATAAATGATGTATCACTAAAAACATGGGTTTTGAAATTTAAACAAAAACTACCACAAAAAGAGCCATAAAATTTATGAGATTTCAACTAAATCAAAAATACAAACAATAAAAAATGAAGAGGACAAAATTTTTTTTCGCCTTTGTAACAACACAGTTCTATTAAGGAATGGAAGTATTTTATCGCAATGTAAAAATGTAATAGACAATACTGTATTTGTTACATTCTGACAGATAAACGTTCAATTATATTTCCTAATTCATATACTAGGCTAAATGCTACGATTGTCACATTGTGACATTGAAAAATGAGTTGATTTGCACTGAAGTATAATAAGAAGAGCATATTTCAAGAGAAAAATGTAGATAGTTATAGTAACATTACAGGAATACACATATCATATACATAAACATGAGAAAAAATGGCAAAATCAAGCTCTAGATATCATACACTATCAATTTCAAAATAAGGTTATTGGTTACATTAACAAAAAATATATATATTCAAACTTGAAGTGAAGTAGACGATATACGTTCAACCAGATGAAGAACATCAGACGTTGATGTAGAAAAAAAAAATCAAACAATAAAGTATTTTTCGTTGACAAAGAACAACAAACACTCACGTAGAAGAAGAAAATCAAAAGTTAAAGATTTNTCAAGAGAAAAATGTAGATAGTTATAGTAACATTACAGGAATACACATATCATATACGTAAACATGAGAAAAAATGGCAAAATCAAGCTCTAGATATCATACACTATCAATTTCAAAATAAGGTTATTGGTTACATTAACAGAAAATATATATATTCAAACTTGAAGTGAAGTAGACGACATACGTTCAACCAGATGAAGAACATCAGATGTTGATGTAGAAAAAAAAATCAAACAATAAAGTATTTTTTGTTGACAAAGAACAACAAACACTCACGTAGAAGAAGAAAATCAAAAGTTAAAGATTTCATCAACTATTGAAGTATAATAATATAAATTTACATTTAAAATTTAAATTCATATGTATTTAAATCCCATAGATACTATACCTGGAAGAAGTCTCTTTCCGTAGGGCATTTATATGTAGTAACAAGACTATGAAAGCAATATCTTCTAGGCTTATAAAGAGCTCTCAAACCTGCCTAGGTGGAATTAGTAGGTAGTTAGTCGGAATTTCTCCCTTCTTTGCTACACCCCCCCAATAGGATAATCATTGGAGGGTTCTCGGCCCTTGACAGATCAAGTGAGCTTTCTTGGTTTTTCTTCTATTTCTAATTCTACAGGTGTTCNTAAATCCCATAGATACTATACCTGGAAGAAGTCTCTTTCCGTAGGGCATTTATATGTAGTAACAAGACTATGAAAGCAATATCTTCTAGGCTTATAAAGAGCTCTCAAACCCGCCTAGGTGGAATTAGTAGGTAGTTAGTTGGAATTTCTCCCTTCTTTGCTACACCCCCCTTATAGGATAATCATTGGAGGGTTCTCTGCCCTTGACAGATCAAGTGAGCTTTCTTGGTTTTTCGTCTGTTTCTAATTCTACAGGTGTTTTAACTTCAGTTTGGTATGATTTAAGTTTTCGATTCAAATATGCTGATATATTAAAATAAGAAACTCTTAATATAATAAATCAAATCTCATAAAAAATGGGATTGTCAATTTGAACAACCCAATAAATATGAAAAATGGTATTTTAGTCACAGAAAAATCTTAAAATCTGTCAATATGTACTTAAATACAATACATTTTAAGTAAGAAATACTTGAGTGTGGCTATTCTCACCCCTATTTAATTTTTCATTATCAAACTACTAACTCCACCCTTTCTGTATATACCTCATTAGTAACTAACTTCACCTTATGCCACATGCACCTCTTTTCATAAGTAAACCTATTTTAAATTTTGTCATAATTAGAGTTTTATTATTTATCTCTTATCACGCATTCACAAAAATACTTTTTCAATATGTNTAGTCACAGAAAAATCTTAAAATCTGTCAATATGTACTTAAATACAATACATTTTAAGTAAGAAATACTTGAGTGTGACTATTCTCACCCCTATTTAATTTTTCATTATCAAACTACTAACTCCACCCTTTCTGTACATACCTCATTAGTAACTAACTTCACCTTATGCCACATGCACCTCTTTTCATAAGTAAACTTATTTTACATTTTGTCATAATTAGAGTTTTATTATTTATCTCTTATCACGCATTCACAAAAATACTTTTTCAATATGTTTTTTTTTAGTGAGACACATGTTAATATTATTTCTCAATTTAATTTTATGTTTGATTTCATGTTTGTTATATGAATTTTTTTTATTTTCGGTATATTTTGATATCTTTGTCAAGTTTAATAATTTTTTATTTAGAAGTTACATTTGTGTATATATATGTATAATTTCATATTATTTGTTTTTTTTTTTATCTTATTAAGGTTTTACGTCTANAATTTTGTCATAATTAGAGTTTTATTATTTATCTCTTATCACGCATTCACAAAAATACTTTTTCAATATGTTTTTTTTTAGTGAGACACATGTTAATATTATTTCTCAATTTAATTTTATGTTTGATTTCATGTTTGTTATATGAATTTTTTTTATTTTCGGTATATTTTGATATCTTTGTTAAGTTTAATAATTTTTTATTTAGAAGTTACATTTGTGTATATATATGTATAATTTCATATTATTTGTTTTTTTTTATCTTATTAAGGTTTTACGTCTATGATTGTTATTTTTTTTCTTGTTCAATTTTGTATCTGTGCTTGGTGCTTTTTTTTTTCGATTTTGCGTCTTGTAATTTTGTTTGTTCCTTTAATCTTTGTTTGATTTTTTTCCTTTTTGTTTCAGTTTGCTTATTTCTTTTTGTTTTTTTCGTTATTGCATTCTTTATTTTTTCTTGTTTCGGTTTGATTATTTCTTTCAATTTTTTTTTCTTGTTTCATTCTTTCTTTTTTCTTGTTTAAACATGCTTGATTTTTGTTACTTGTTTCATTTTTTTTCTTGTTTTTTTTTTTGTTTCAATTATTTTNTCTTGTTTAAACATGCTTGATTTTTGTTACTTGTTTCATTTTTTTTCTTGCTTTTTTTTTGTTTCAATTATTTGTCTTGTTTCATAAATATATTTAAGCATTCAAACTAATTGTCTTCTTTCATTATTTTTTTTATGATGACTTATTTCATTAAAAAGGTGTACATAAAATAAGTAAATTTAACTATTAATGAGGTGTATATAACACGTGGTGGACTTAGTTAGTTACCAATGGGGTGAGTATATAAAGAGTAGATTTAGTAGTTTGAGAATAATAAATTAAATGGGGTGGGGAATGTAGATTTGTGGAGTGAAAATAGTCCCATCCAAAAATATTTATCTACAAAAAATTTTAGTCCAGATATTTTCTCATAATCAGGTAGTTTAAAAGATATTCCTCATAATTTTGCGTTCTATTTTTATAGGGTTGTGACAGTTCGATCTTGGGCTTCCGTAGAGTTGGTCCAGAAAGTGCTGACATCAAGAGTGATCAAATTGTGGGCCTAGGTTTGGGCTTAACAACTACGGCCTTGTTTGGTTGTAATTTGTGACTCTGCCGGTAAAATAGGAGATCTGTCTTCTTCCCTAACGTGCCTTAAACCAAAAAGTAGGGTTGAATAGTCTTTCTCAGAAATAAAATTACTACTATGCCCAAACATTGAATAGAACCACCAGTTAACTATTTCTCTCGAAACAGGGAAATATTATATACACCAAAATTTTGTATCAAATCCGATGTGGGCCGTCGGATTAGTGGGCCTCACTGTCATCCATCAACTCACATCCATTTAGTGCACAAATTTTATGCGAATTTTTTATACCCATAACATTGATCCTCAAAATAATTAGACGGTCTAAATTTTTCTTAATTAATATTTTTTTTTGTTTTGTATCTCAATTAATACTAATATCTAATGCAATAGTAATACCACATCATTATTGATATGCTAATTTTTTCAGGGGCCATTTTCATTATGGTAACAAAATTTTGATAGAAGATGGGATCAATTGGATTGAACTTTACGGTCAAAAGTGTTTATTACTCTCTCCGGACCTAACCATAGATGAGACTTTTACCTCATGCTCCTCGAATCCTTTCAATTCTTCCTTTTGCAATGGCTCCATCCTCCACCCTCCTCGGCCCACCGGAGCTTTATGAATAAAAAGCCCCCTTCCAATACCTCCAACACCACGACCACCACCACTGACAAATTCATGGATCTAATGGTAGCAAACTTCAACAACACCTTTCTCCATAAAAACCCACCAATGGGCTACACCGAAAATTGCTCACCAACATTCCTCTCCCACTAATGCTATTGAAATATAATTTATGGGCATAATTTGGAGACATAATGAGTTGTCACCAATGAAATAATAGTAAAATATATTTAAAAATGGGTCTCATTGTAACATTAAATGAATTCATCATCATTTTATTGGTGACAACTAATTATATCTTTAAATTATATCCATAAATTATGTCCTAATAGCATTGCTCTTCCTCTCCACTCCACAGGGCAACCCTAGACTTCTTCTTACATGTCGTCCCTGACACTCTCCCCCGCGGTAACCCTAACACAACCCTAACACAACGCCTCCAATTTTCAAGGGACCATAACCCGCTTACCACCCTCAAATTTGTATGTAACCTCCCTGGGGTTAGAGGCACCGAAAAATCTGACAGAGGAGGGTATTACACCGCTGCCCTTTGGCTTCACAAACACCATCCCAAAACCCTAGCATGCAACGTGGATTCATTGGTCGTTTTTGGGTACTTCAAAGACTTGATGGAGATTCTTTCCCAGCTTGTCGAAGGACGCGATGTTCGAACAATAACGAAGTAAGAGAGGGAAGAAATGAAACCTCCTAGAGCAGGCATGTTTTGGAGGCGACAAGGGTGGGTTAAGGAAAGAAGTCCGTTATCGAGGAAGGAGAGGAAAGAGAAGAAGATTGACATGGCGAACAAGGCAGTCGAACGATACCATCGAGACCCAGGTTACAAGTTCTTGCATGATCGTGTTTCAGACCTTTTTGCGGATTTTCTCAACACCGATATTCAGAACTTGGATTCTGGGTCATTGAAGAATATTAGCCTTGCTACGAAATGGTGTCCTTCACCGGACTCTTCCTTCGACCGATCAACCCTTACCTGAGAAAGCATTGCAAGGAAAGTATTTGCTCACGANAATCCTTAGTAGAGGGTTCTACCCCTTACACTCGTTATGCGTATTGTGTTCGGCATCATACAACCGAGTTGCCTCGGTTGCTATGCAAATGTACAGTGCCAAATTTCTGACTCGTGAGAGAGAGAGATTTGAGGACTACCTTGAATCAGTGCGGGCCGGGAAGGCGAAGGTTGCGGCGGGTGCTTTGTTGTCGCATCTGATTATAGCCTTAATATTGCATGATGACAATGGAAACGAAGTGGCCGAGCTTCAGTGGAAGAGAATGGTGAGTGACTTGGCCAAGAAAGGGAAGTTGAAGAATTGTCTTGCAATTTGCGATGTTTCGGGATCTATGTGTGGTACTCCAATGGAGGTGTCTGTGGCTCTTGGAATATTAGTCTCCGAATTGAGTGACGAGCCATGGAAAGGGAAGCTTATTACATTTAGCCCAAACCCAGAGCTCAGGACGATTTACGCTCAAAGACGCAATTCGTCGAACACATGGACTGGGTGATAAACACAGATTTTCAAGAGGGTAATTGACTTGATTTTACAAGTGGTTGTGAATGGGAACTTGAAGGAGGAGCAAATGATCAAGAGGGTTTTTGTGTTCAGCGACATGGAGTTCGATCAGGCCTCCGCAAATGATTGGGAGACAGATGACCAGGCGATAACAAGGAAATTTAGAGAGAGACGTTATGGGTCGTGTGTGCCGGAGATTGTTTTTTGGAATGTAAGAGACTCAAATGCCACGCATGTGGCTAAGAATTAGATGGTCATGGAAGCAGCAATTTCAGGTGAAGAATACCAGATATTCGTTGTGCTTGATTGGTAGAAAAAGAAAAGAAAAGAAAAGAAATCGAAGGGGCCATTGTCGTCGGAAAAGCTTGATTAGATTTCGTGTTTCTCTATATATGATTGGCCAATGACTTCTGAAAACATTCGAAAGTTCCAAACCTTGATTGATCAAAGTCTTTTCTTTATCTGCAATACGGAGAAATGAACAACAATAGTAAGTTATTGGAAAGAGCAGTGTTGGAGTAGTAATATACAAAAGTTTCATCGGAAAGAACTTTAAAGGGCACATGGAAGCCAAATGAAGCCATGTCAGATTTTACTGTGTTTCAACGATGCTAGCTTTTCCAACCTTGTCTATTAGTCAAGTCAAATCACACGTTGATATGTGATGCTCTATTCGGAGTTATCCATGTCTAGTGTCGTCACCGCTGCTAAAACCAAAAAAAAAAAGGACAAATCAAATAAGATAGCAACCAAGAAAGAAGAAATTTAATCGGAAGAGATGAACTGAATCAAGATCCACTTCATTACATACACCGAAAATTTATTAATAGAATTAGTAAATCAGTAGGGTCTAATGCATGAATGAGTATATGAGTCTTTTCTTCTTCGTAACTAATACAATGAAATATTTCTTATTTTTTATAATAGGTCCAGGAATACGAAAGATTCTACCATTAAATAAAAATTTATTATGGTTGAATGATATTATTAGCTTTAGCTTTAAGATTGATATTAAACTTTTAATCAAAGATAAATAGGATACGCAAGGGCTTTTGCTTTTTAAATAATAAGGAAGACGTATGTCTTGATAATAAATTGTAGATGATATTTTGAAGAGTAATGTTAGATGGATTTAAAAATTAGACTTGATAATTTTAATTATTGAATAGGTAGTGAGACCCAATAAATGCTGAGACTCACAGTGAATTCAATGGTTGAGATTATCAAGTCTAATTTTTAAGTCTATTTTTTAAGTTCATTTAACATTGCTCTATTTTGAATGTGTAACCCAACAGTCAATAATTTCATAGCCTACATGACAACCACAATTATAAATGCCATCAATGTTGTTATTATAGCTTAAAAAGGATAATATTTGTATTAATTATTTTATTAAAATTATTATAGTCAAACAAAAAATTTACTCTTTTGTTGATATTTGGTGCATGCACATTGAATTAGTGGATATAATATAATTTATTAATCTAATTCACTGTGATCTTTGTATTGACTGTAGACCTATTAAATATTAGAACTTGGTGTTGATTCAATGATTTTTATAAAATTACATCATTATGTCAGTAAATTAAGTCAGATTTTTAGATCCAAATAGCATTACTCTTTAATTAATCATGGTAATATTTGAGTAATCAAAAATTTGGCCAAAAATAGAAACTAAATAATATATAGTATTAAAAAGGTGGTATTTTTAGTTTTACCTTTATTAATTTAATATTAAAATTTTGTTCACCGTGTAAGCGACAAATCATTTGGTCAAACAGTATAATGTACGTGTCGATTAATTATATGGTGGTTTTTTTTTTAATTGCAACCTCGAGGTTATTTATCTTAGTTTTAACCACATCTACAGAAGGCATGATGTATAATATCACTATCGCTAAACAAAGTGCATTTGTGCCGAGACAAGTTTAGGTACCTACATTACATACAACTAAATCACATCCTCTTCCTTTTTTAAGTGAATGGGTGCAAAAAGAGATTGCGAAAACTAGGGGTTGTATGGTACGTGGGTTTGAGAGAGTTTTAGAATATGGGTTAGAGATTAAACCCCCTTAAACTCATGTCTGGTAAATATAAATTTAGTCTAGAGTTTGAAATCCGGCCCGGTCATAAAATATTTGCTCATGGGTTTCATGAAACTCATGGGGAGAGTGGGTTTTATATGTGGTTTGGATGTTTCACGTTCAAATGATATTTATACCCTCTATATATTTATATTCATGTTTGGATTAAATTAATTAAAAGACATAATAGTCATTTAAATACAAATATATTATCATAAAACACCGATTTAAACGAGTCAATTCAAAATATACAAACTTCATTGACAACTCTGGCATCAAATGATTCATTCGGTATCTTATACCTCCACCATCATTACCTTCTTCCTCCACTACCACACACACGTGGTAGTTTGTAAATACAAAAAAATGGTTTTTCATTCTCCAACGATTGATGGAAACATGCCAAAAAAGCAACATATTCACTAAATTAATTTTTAGCAGTATCCCAAGCTATCAGTGTTGATGGGCCCGGCCCAAGGCCCAACTCAGATAAAAGTTCCAACCCAAACCAGGCCAACTCAGATAATAGGCCCGGCCCAAACAATCCTCAATGGATTTGGCTCGGAAGAGACCCAGATTTAATTAGACTCACCAAAGTTTCAAGAGTCACATCATCTTAAAGTCAAGTAATCAGCAACTCCATAAGAGAGCCTCATCCATGCCATCCTAGAGTGAGGAGGTCTGTCATGCTATCTTGGGACTAGATCTTGAGGAGATCTCCACGCCCTCTCTTCAACTACCTCATCTGTTGCGAGGATGTCACTCATTCCACAAAATCAGTCTTTCTGTTACTGATAAGGCGCCTCAATTTGTTAAGAGACGCCTATAAATTGTAAGTCGGCATCTCTCACATCTTGTATCTCACCTATTACTCATACTTGAACATCCAACACTCTTTAAAGTAATAAAACATCCAGGTCATCCTAGCCTTTTATAGTGGAGTAGATCACATTGACCGAACCACTTAAATTATGTTTTGCTTGTGTTGACTCTCTTTATTTACTTACTACATTACTTACTTTACAGGTGGTGTATAAAATCAATTTGTGCATCAACAAGTGTTCCGATGGTTTAGAACCAATGTATATAAATTACATACATACTTATACCAGTTAAAACACAACCCTGCTTCTTTGTGGAATACTGAAAAAAAATAATGGGATTTGGAAAGCAAGTAAATGAACCGGGTATTTTTTTCCCAAAATTCAATGATAACTCAAAATTATAATCCTAACATTTTTGTTTCAATGTTAATTTTCTTTTAAAAAATTTAGAAGTAACCAAATTCAACAACTAATTTGTTTACTCAGACTCAAATTTAGCACTCGTCATTAACATACGAGTTGTAAGGATCACAAATATTCAATATAAATAGAACAAATTTAAAAGATATGAATTAAAAAAAATAAAATTATCACAAGTCTATTGAACCAGACTTCGATATATGAACAATTTAACCCATCACATGGTCCTATCCACTGGAATCCTATAATCCAAATGGCATACATAATCGACAAATTCCAAATGTATAAATCAAATTGACTTGAACAACATTTAATTGACATAATTTGGTAAAACTTCAACCTATCATAAAGCAAGCAAAACTTAAAATATTGACTGACAACCTTCCTAGTTTCTTAAATTTTCAATGAAGCCCTTCTTATTGTAAAATTATAGACGCTCTTCAGGTGTGATAGTTCATAACAAATTCTTACTTCAGTTACTTACCGGAAAAAAAGAAAATCAAAAATCAAAATCGCCCTTTAGTTAGTAAGGGACATACAGATTTTCACCAGATTTTGTCAATCAATCATCAGCCAAAAAGGAATAGAAAAACAGAAATACTATAAGAAAAGAGAAACGAAGTGCCTGTTGAAGAAGAAACGAAGCTTTGTGAGTTCTACAATAGTGTGTTTGCATTTGAGAGGGCAAGGGAGCAGAAGGAAGATGTAGAAACTAGTGGAAAATAACACCATTGGGTCTCAATTTGTGAGATACATTAGTAACTGAAGTGGCCGTTGCTGCTACCATTAATGTTTGGAATCTGAACAGCCAAAAGATGAGAGATGAAGGCTTAGAAAATCAATTGAGAAAAATAGGGAAATGAAGGGGTGACGTTAATTCTAGCCGGTGTTGGAGTTTAAGGCAAGTACTATAACGGTAGGTGTAATTCCCTAATTAACACAATTAGGTTTATGAGAGATGGGTGGGAGTTGTTTAAGATAGAGAGAGAGAGAGAAAGAGAGAGAGAGAGAGAGAGAGAGAGAGAGAAATGGCCGGAGAATGAAAGGTGGGAGAAAGGCAGCTGGGATTATGAAGTAAGTGGAATTAGGGTTTGATTGACATTAAATATGAAGGATATGGACTAAATAATTATATTTTTGAAGGACAAAATTGAAAAAAAATATTTTTCAGGTATTTTAATATTTTAAAGCAGATATAGATTTATTGTTTCGGATGCTATGCATTTTCTATTTTCTTTGAGATGGGTTTATTTAGGATGAAATTCAAACCAGTAATGATGATACTAATTTTTTTTTAAAGTTAAGCTAAGCCAAAAAAGCAGATCGGGTGAATGAATTGAGCTCTCAATTCCTTTCTCCTCAAGTCTTTTAGCTCGGATCTTTTAGCTCAGATCTCTTAGTTCAAGTCTTCTACCTTAGGTCTTCTGGCTCGGAACTCCTAACTCAGGTCTCCCACCTTATAGGAACAGATTAGGAATCATCATCAAAGCGACTCTCGTGCACATGATCACATTGATAGCTGTCATATTTTAAAAGGCCATGTCATACCTAGAAAATGTAGTCTCTAACAATTAAATATTTTGATACATGAGACATAATAGTCTCAAGAGAATCACACTGATTACACAAGGATCTTGACTGTTACGTAAGGATCATGACTGCTACGCAAGGATCATGACGGCTACACAGGGATCACGTTGATTAGACAAAACTCTTACACACTATAAATAGGGACTGATCCCCCACTTTTTAAAAGATAGAAGATTTGAAAGTAGACTCTTTGTACCTTTGTAATCTTCTTCCCTAAATAATAGCAAACCTCCTAAATAATAGCAAACCCCCTCCCCCCCCTTTAGGAGTTAGACATTCTATTATAGAGGATTAATCAAGCTTTTGAACTGTTGAACCGCAATAAATCTCATGTCTATCGATTTCTATTGATGGTTGTTGTCTCTGTGATTGACTATTCACCACTATGATTCTGGTAGCTTTGTCTGAACGTCCCAATAAATGCCCTTTATTATCCCTATTAAATCTTTAATCCATTTCCTTCCTGAGTTCTGCTAGAGAATCACATAAATTATAACATCAAGTAATATTATTAGGATTTTAAAAATTGATGTTATAAACATGGTCTAATAAAATTATTGTGAATACAACTATTAAATTTTTTACTAGGATTCTATCACTTGTTTTTTTTTTTTTTAGTTACAGAGTATCTAAATTTACGCCGACTATTTTCTTAAGCTCAGTAGTTAGTCACCAAAGTGTCTAGGATTACGCCTATTATTCCCTCAAAGTCGGCAGTTGGTCACCATAACTTGAGTTAGGTTTGAGCATGTCTATAAAGGAATAAGAAATATCAAGGTTACCAAACATCAGACTCAACCAGTGAACCACGTTTAAAGTTGTAAGGTTTTATCACTTAACAAATGATTACATCAACAAATTTGATGAGTTTTAGATTCAATAATTACTCAATTCAAATGAATGAAAGGATCCATAATAAAAGATAGTTGCCTTTGAAAGAAAACGGTTATGAGGAATTTAGATGGCCAACTCTCATCCTATCTTAGAAAATTAACATCTCTGTCTGGACTCCAATTAAGTACAGAACAATATCACAAAACAGCATTTTTCTTTTCTTTTCTTTTCTTTTCTTTTCTTTTCTTTTTGATTGATATCAATCACTACTGGACTAGATTATTATAGGAGGATACTTATTTTATCCACCAACTAATCTCTATTAGTTGGTGGATTATCCAATGTGTTAACTTTTACTAGTTGGGAACTCGTTTGAATAACACAGTCCAACATGACTCTAGGTCCATTCATACGTAAAGGAAGAGCACTGAATTGATATACCCGAGCATGCTCACACACAGGCCAGTTATGACTAATTGATTTTCATCCGATTCATACAAATAATATTAACATGACTATTATTTGATCCTATCCTTTGTGTAACAAGTTAGATTAAGGTTTGAATAAGGTATAAATTTATAATTATAATACCAAATTCAAGTTTGGATTAAGTAGTAATAGTGTATGGTATTAAATTAAAAATGACAAACAAATATTGAGGACAATTGTTTGCATAATGTGTAGATTTTATATAAAGGCGTGGATCTAGGTTTATAAAGATAATAACGTTATGGTATTTTTAATATTAGATAACAATAGTAAGTCAGGTCGGGATTAATAAGAAATTAATATCAATTCGGTATAACCTAATTCAAACTTGGTATTACATCATCACTTAGTTTAAAGTACAATCATATTGTAATCATACATTCCAAATAATGTGACACAATCTGAATATTATTAATGAGACCTGCTTATCTGACGGTGAAAAACTGTGCCACATCATTTAAAATAAAAAATTGATAATCTCAAAGGGTTTCAAAGGCTTGATTCTATCTAACATTAGTGACAATTCCAAACCTCCTAAGCATTTTTTAAACTTGCAAAAAAAAAAAAACTAAAAATAATTAGGGATTGAGATTTGGAAGTTGTTCACGACAACCACATTTAAATAAAATATAGAGATATGCCCGTCTGATTAATCAAAATCCTGATTTAGTATAGTATAATAACCCATTAATATAAGGATTTAGACAAGATTTGGAGTGATGACTATGATTTAGTACAAACACATTAAAATAATGATTTAAACAAGATTTGAAGTCATCACTAGAATCAGATATGGATACAAAAATTTAATCTATGGACACACTCGATACTCTTTTAAGTTCAACAGTTGTTACTGTGAATTGAAATTACTGTGAATTGAATTAAGGTAGAACATATCCTAAGATAGAGCTAGTTTAGAGGAACAAAGATGGCTGACCCGGGGGTGGAGCCCTAATTTCTTTGTCACGGGAACAAATTAAAATTTAGTAATGACATGATAAAATAAAAATGCTAACATTATTTTTTTCTAATATTAACGAATTTATCCACGACTTATTTAACAATTGATTTGTTTAGTACGACTCACACTAAAAATTTCAACATTGGGTTGTCAAGGACTATAAATATTCAGAATAATCATAGCAAATTTAATAAGAATTAAATCTATCACATAGGCCCATTAAAACAAACCTAGATATAACAATAATTTAATCTAAGACAAGCAAATTGTTTAAGTAGAATCAACCGAGCTACATTCATCCAAAACATAACAAGTAATTTCAAAATATAACAATACAATTTTAAATACAACAGATTAATTATTTAAAAAATTTCAATGGGAGCAAGTTTTAAATAATGTTAAATTTATCAGAAATTTTAAATTAGGGCCTAATTTTTTTTTTGAAATTGNTTAAAAAATTTCAATGGGAGCAAGTTTTAAATAATGTTAAATTTATCAGAAATTTTAAATTAGGCCCTAATTTTTTTTTTGAAATTGATCAGAGTACTGGAATTGGGTTTATGCATTCAAAATTAGTTTTGGTGATTCTTAGGCATTGCTGACACAGAACTGACCCAGTTGAACGGTTAGACTAATTAAAACATTGATACACTTTTTTTTGTACCCCTTTTTTTTTTAAAAAAAAAGATAAAAAAACTCTTAAAATATTTTTTCAATACTATACTCATACTTATACTAAATGAAAGAAAATTTATTTTTAAATTAAAATTGAGGGAGATTCAAATCCTTACTTTTTCCACCAATGATAAAATTATATCCTTATTTAAAGATCTAATTATCATATTTTAAATTTGAGTTTGTTCTTCTTTAAAAAAAAAGTTTCTGCTCTCTTAAATTTGGATTTCTTCATTAGAAAAGTCCATATCAAATTAAGATTTTTATATTTTTTTAAACTCAAATTCACGTAAAGGTTTTAGATCTCAATTAGAAATGAACTTATATATAAACAATAATGTGATTTGAATCCAACATAACCCAACCCATTAATTACACAATTCAAAGTCAACGCTTGTAGGTAGAGTGGGAAGTTGGACAACATTAAATGGTTGTTCGAGTGTGTTATTAGAGATGAACTATAAATTTAAATGTCTTGAGTTCGAATATTTGTTATTATATTAAGTCAAATTATGAGAAACATAAATATTAGTATATCCCTTAATTTCAGCATAAATGACTTTTTTTTAATTGGACCAAGGATAAGATCAATTAAAATATGCATAAAGTGGCCTAAACACATGTAATTATTAAACAAAAAAAAAAAACCAAATAGCAAGACCCATTACTAAATGCATGGTTTAAGATGAAAATATATTTTTTAGGGACGGTCAATCAAAATTAAAAAATTACATAAATTCAATATTAATTTATGTGTTTATATAACACTTAATTTTATCTAAAAGATTATTCGGAGGCTTGCCGTAAACGATTTAATCCCATTTAAGATTTCAAATTACAAGCCAAAAGAGAATATTAGGATAAAGTTGCATTTGGAACCAGAGAGCTCTTTTCAATGGTCATGACTGATTTTGAGTATAGACCCTGCTTTTTCTTATCAACCCCGCCACATTAAAGTCTAACCCTACCAATCATTCATCCAAACCCACCCAGATTCCTAAACCGCTCTTCCCATTTGAACCATGGAAGAAGCAATCAGACTTCTTTTTTCCCCCACACTATTAAAGGAGGATGGTAACAAGTTTGAACAATCGAAGCAACGTTAATCTCAAAAAAAATAATATTTTTTTTTCCTTGGGAGGCCCTATTACCCTTTCAGACTTCCAAAATATATAAATAATAATAATTAATAAACAAAGAACTCACAAAACACCAGTGCATAGACACAGAAATGAAAATCATAATACAATCCAAAATTTCTGTATCATTACTTGCATTAATAAACCGATTCGTCACAAGAAGTTACGATTAACAAAGAGGCAAACAAAACTGGAAAAAAATTAAAATAAAACAAGGAAAACTTTGAAAAACTGTTAAAAAAAAAAAAAAAAAGAGTCACTCACTGCATATGATTAGTAATAATGGATTTTCTCTCAGTTTTTTGTTAATCTTGGAACCCAATTTTCTCCCAAATTGCATTTCTCACCCTACTCAAATCCCTTCCTTTGAGAGTCCTCCCAATCCCTTCATGCAACGAGTACGAGGCGATCCTCGTCCTGGCAAACTGCCTCGCCAAAAACTCGTGCGGCGGAATCCGATTCTCCCCGTCCTCACCATCCTCCTCACCGAAGTTATCGTCATTCTCTCTCCTCTGGTTGTCACTACAGTCCTCCTTCAGTATCTTCGACCAGTCCGGTATGTTCACCGGAAAAGACGCCGGAGTCATACCGGCGCTTGCACGTTCAACAGAGTCAACTCTTCTCGCCGACGTTTTCTTCGAGAGCCTAGCATTCGTCGCCTGGTTACGAAAGTCCGGCGTAGCGGACCTAGCCGTGTTCCAGACATCCGACTCGTCAAACTCGAACTCGGACGATTCCGACGCCATTCGAGCGTCTCGGTCGCTCGACAGGGATCGGTAGTTTGTTCTCGTGTTGTAGGTCTTTGAAGCCGCCATTGAAGGCTAATTCAAGGTTGATCGTTGCTCAGTTCTGTGTACGTATGCGTCTATACATCTCCCTCTCCCCCCCGAATTGCCTCTCTGGTTTGGTCATTTGCATNAGTTCTGTGTACGTATGCGTCTATACATCTCCCTCTCCCCCCCGAATTGCCTCTCTGTTTTGGTCATATGCACGAAGGTTTTGATCTGCTTTTATAAAGCTTTTCTAATGGATAAGGTTCTCTCTCTCTCCTCCCAAAGCCCATCTTTTCAACTGTCTAATCTCTTTTCTCTTTTCTTTATTTTCTCTGCAACTTCGTTTTTGTTAAATTACTATAATGCCCCCGATCATTTATCCAATCATGGGCCCACTTTGCCCCTGACCAATCATTCAGGTTAAGTAACTATAGAATGGTAAATTAGTATGACACTTCCATAAATGGGTCCAATTAAAAAANAACTTCGTTTTTGTTAAATTACTATAATGCCCCCGATCATTTATCCAATCATGGGCCCACTTTGCCCATGACCAATCATTCAGGTTAAGTTACTATAGAATGGTAAATTAGTATGACACTTCCATAAATGGGTCCAATTAAAAAGATTAACGACACCTATTGATCCAAAAATTTATATTAATTTGGGATATAATTTGAGATCTATTGGACTGCACTTATAATTAGGGGTGTCAATTTTTAATTTGAACACGAATCCGATTCAAATTGAACTCGACATAAATTCGAAAATAACACNGGGATATAATTTGAGATCTATTGGACTGCACTTATAATTAGGGGTGTCAATTTTTAACTTGAACACGAATCTGATTCAAATTGAACTCGACATAAATTCGAAAATAACATGATTAATTGATACGAGTAAAAAATTAGTCAAATTAAAGTTTGACACTAATAACACGATTAATGAGTACAGTAGATAGAAAATAATTATTTAATAAGTATTGTAGATAGAATTTTTTTTTTATAATTTTTTAAATAATATTATATTAGTTGTAGTCAAATTAAATAATTTTTTATTAACACGAATCCGACACGTACCGAAAGTGATACGGCATAAAAATAACACGACACGAAACTGATACGACACGACACGATTGACACCCCTACTTATAATGTAGCGTAATTGTTTATTTGAACAAATAAGTAAATGAGTCTCACAAAATTAATCAACTACACATTTATGAAATATGTAACTTTTTTTTTTTTGTAAATATATATATTTTTTTTTGGGAGGGAGAGGGCGAGGGGGAAGGGAAAGGAGACTCGAACCTTTGATTTCAATAAAGTAAAGTCTTCTCAAGATAAGGAGTACAATTAGACCAAAGATTTATTGGTGAATATATAACTACCTCTATGTAAGATAATAGAGTTCATTTTATATATTTTTTATTGAACGGTTACATCATATAATAATAGTGACATTTAAAACAAACAATAATAATAATAATAATAATAATAATAATAATATTAATATGGTACAATCATTACACCCAATATTTATGAATAGGGATTATTAGATGAGTGAATTTCATTGAAAAGGTTAACACGACGCGCATATCTAAAATTTTTTATTAATGTGTTGTTACAGAATGTTTAAACTTGCGTCGACCATTTTTTAAAAATTTTATGACTTGAATTGGATTAGAACATGTCCTTTAAAATGTATATTGAGCAGAGATACTGTTTAAAAATCCAAATTTGAGAATTGAGATACCTAAGGTAGCTCTTATCCGGGTTGGGTAGGTTAGATTTCACTCGCAACTGTTTGAAGATCAACCAACTAACTTTTCTATCCAATTAACTGTAAAACTTGATAATTTCTGTGGTTATCTCATTTCAACCCTAATTTTGATTTGATAATCTTTTAGTTGTGACGGATTATCTTCTCATCTACATCGTACAAAATTTATAATTTTTTTTAATAAAAATAAACCAAAAACAAACTTTTAAAAAAAAAAAAAGAAAAAGGGAGAGGGGAGAAAGGGAGGTGCACTAGGCAGGGCTATATATGTAATTTTCCAAAAAGATAAAAGAGGATGGAGGTATTTCGGGAAGATGAATTTGTCTCTTTACGAGAGGTTTTGAGAGAGGATTCACCTGGTTTCTGGGTCCCCCAAAAACTGAGCCGTTCGATTATCACTACACGCGTATGATGGAGGAGGTCCCTTGCCACGTGGTCGCATATGGTCTCCTGGAAACGGTGAAAGCGTGTGGGCACGTGAAGTGGGGCCCCTCCCCCAAGAAGGTTCGGATCTAGTGCACCGTTTGGTGCCAGCTGGATTCAAGCCTGATCGGTCTTATCAAATGCGACACTCGAAAGTTTCACAACAATTTATCGTATCGTATTCGGTATGTATCGTCTCGCTTTTTCTCGTGATTACAATCGGGTTTTAATATATCGCATATTCGGATAATTCTATAAAGATTAAAGAGAATAAATTGAAATTCGGGGGTATTACATTGCGTAGCTTGTAATGAGTTTTGTTGGAACGTTGAATAGAATACAATGCTTTTCTTGTGAAAACGATAATTAAAACCCAATTCTAAAAGTCAGTGTTCAACGGATAAAGTTTGTCTGGATCAATTAATACGCATCTTGATTAATCTTTTTTTCAGTCTAAATAAAGGCAGGTCAATTACGATAAAATTAGGATATTTACGAAGAATAAATTATTATGATATCTGATCATAAAGAGTTGTCAAAATTCAAATTCAAAATTTTTAAATTTATAATTTGTATCAATTACTACTTATATGTTCTTTGTATCCCATTCATTAGAAAACAAACTAAAAGAAAAAAGTGTGAAACTAATATATTCGAGATCGGGAGTTCTTAGTGAGTTTTATTGTTATTATGAAAAAGTTGACACAAGTCAATTGAATATGAATTTATTTTTTCTTATATTTAAATATAAAGTGTGACTACCTCGTTAATTAATTCGATATTTTTTTTAACTTTCTAACATGATCATTGATATATGGTATTATTGGATGAATTTTACAGCCAAATTAAGCAAGCTCAATTATATTTTTTTGATTGTTTTCTGAAGGCTAATACGATCGTTGTATATTAAATACAAAACTTTTGTATTGTCATTCGTTTGTGTACGTAAGCGTTTAAGCTCAACCATACAACCTCGCGTGTTTTATAGGTTTTTTTTTGGCTTTATATTGGTATTTGTTGGTGTTTCAACATAAAAATCACAGTGTTGTACAATAGCTCTTTGTACATATAAGATTGGTTTTTGGTAAATATAAATTCCTTGCACTATACTGATCACTCAATTTCTTGGTGCCCCCACAATGTTCTTGGTATCAATTTTATATAAGCTGCAACTTCTAAAGTAAGGTATGCTCTATCCCAACAACTTTAATGATCAGGGAAATATAATAATTTTTAACATTAGGGATTTATATTGTGTAATATTTTAAAGCATCTATCTTATCATGCCAGTTTGGGGGCTTTTACGAGAAATATTATTGAAGTGGTATTATNAGAGATTTATATTGTGTAATATTTTAAAGCATCTATCTTATCATGCCAGTTTGGGGGCTTTTACGAGAAATATTATTGAAGTTGTATTACCATGTTCAAAAATTTAATTTTATGTTCGTGTCAAATACTAGTCTACCGATCTATAGCACGAATTGTTCAAATAATTATGTAAAAATGATCGAAAAACTTATTCAACTTGTTTATTAATTGAGTTCTGTTCAAGTTTAACACATAATAGACAAATAAGAACTCCTTAATTATGCTGGCTTCTAGCTCAACTCAACCAAAACACTCGCCATAGTAAAAGCTCCAACCAAACCAAATGCTAGCAAATGAGCTAAAACATGTCAAATTATACACTGATTTGTATAATAATATTAGATTAAAAAAAAACAATAAAAATAAAGAATTGAAAACATCAAAAGTTTTCTTCGACGTATACTAACTAGCCAAGTGTATTTGCCATGTCAAATTATGTTTGACACTAATGAAAAAACGTGGTATGTTTGGTTTTTGCAGAGGATGAGTAAATTCTTACCCACTAATTTTTTTTGTTGTATTATTGATTTGTTACTGTATGGTATAATTGACTTGTTACTCTGTGGTGTCAAAATTTATCACTCCCCACCAAAACTCCTTGACTTTATGTGCATAAAACTTGCAACTTTCAAGCTTCTCGACTATTATTGCTATTTCTTTTTAAAAAAAACTATTATTTGACTTCACCGTTCAAAGAAAAAACGTATTGTTTGACTCCATTACAACCACGAATTGGTGTGCTCATCCCCATAACTATATATTATGGGTGTCACTTTTTTTTTTCCATAAATATTTATTTTAATTTTATTTAATTTGTTATTAGTTTACATTTTTACACCCACGTAGTAGTAACTAAGCAATTGGCTCAAGTCAATGTAAGGCATGAAGCAAAAATATTAAATGAATGTCTTTTTATTTTTAGTATTATTTTAAAAAAAAATAATTTATTTTTAATTTTCTATGTGAGACAGAGACAAAAAAAAGATATGTTAATGTTATGGAGAAAGATATTTCAACTTTTGTTTTTGTTTTTGTTTTTACCGTAGAGAAAGAGAAAGTGTTTAATTTCAACTTTTATTTATTTTATAATGGGGTGAGAGAAAGAGAGAGAGAGAGAGAGGGTGAGAGTAAATATATGTTGAATATATGTTGATTTTTGAGTATTTTTTTAAAAAAATTTCTAAGTTTTTAATGTTATGTATTGAATTATAAGCCCAAATTATTGCAATAAGAATTTTGATTGAATTTAATTTTTTGAGACTTTCTTGTACCACTTAAAATTTAATAAATTTAATTTTTTTGTGGACTAGTGATTATTTAAAATTATGGGGCCCTCTAAAAATTTGAGGCTTAAAGCCCATACCGTTTTCCGTTGGAAAAATTGGAAGGAGGTACACAAAATTAGATTTAATTGTAAAAAAAATACACAAGAAAAAATGTTGGGTAATTAAGTCCTTAATTTTTATATTTATTTGTATTTAAGCACATTATTTGAATTTTACTGATTTTTTTTGACATTTTTACCCTCCATTAATCCATGTGTTTTTTTTTTTTGGAAAATAGTACATTAAATATCTCCTAGTTTTATAAGAGAACTTTAATACATGTATATATAAAAACGTATATATATCCGTATTAACAAACACACATGAATCAATGTGCATTTAACAAACACACATGAATCAAGGTGCAATAAAGGTAAGAGATTTTGAATTAAATGACCCTAAAATTGACATTTACATCTTTGTATCTTAGCTGTGTATTTTTTTTTAAAAATATTTTGTTTTATGTAATTTTTGCCAAATAAGTCTAATTATGTGTGCTGGCTTCCAAAAAACTCTTTTTTCTATACTGTTGGGCCAGCCCCGTAACTAAGTTCATCTCATGCTACATACACCTCTGTAATAAATAAGCTCACTCATTCTATGTATACATTTTTAATAACTAAATTCACCTCATTATGTACACATTAATTAGTGACTAAAATACCCCCATTAATATGTGAATATATCAATTAACTTGTAATCATCTCTTAATAAAAAAAACTATAATCATAACATGTTAATAAATCATGAACGATACGATTCTGGTATAATGTTAATAATATTTTTTCTATTTGAGGGTGAATTATGTAAAATCTCAAAAAAATATCAAGCACTCAAAATAATCTCACACACAAAACTATCAAAGTCCAAAAGAAAAAAATAAAGGACAAAATCAAGAAAACAAATGAAGAAATCATAAAAAAAAAATAAAAATGAAATAAGAGAATTAATTTTTTATTAAATTCTGCAGCTATGTCACAAATGTTATAACTACTGCCACTTTTTTTACACCAATTCTACTTATCTTGGCTTGTGGTTGTTTGCCGTTCGCTCAATCTGGTGTTGTGCTTCAATTTTTGGGAATTTGAATTTCTAAGACTTTTGTCATTATATTTTTTTATTTATTGAGTGATGATTACAAGTTAAATGATATATTAACATGTTAATGAGGTGAGTTTAGTCACTAATCGGTGAGTACCTAATGAGATGGACTTAATTATTAAAGAGATATATATAGAATGAGTGAGCATACTTATTAAAAAGGTGTATATAGTATGAAGTGGACTTAGTTGTTAATGACGTGAGTATAGAATGGATTAACTTAGCAGTTTAATAATAACAAATTAAACTAAATGGTGTGAGAATAGATATTTATAGAGTAAGAATAATCCTAACCGTACATTATTCTAGATGAGGGAAAGTTTATTCACTTAAAAATTATTTTAAAAAGTTTTTGAGATGTGAAAGTACTAATTCAATTTTAGCATTCAACTTCTCTGTATACAAAGTTAATTACTTACAATTGAATTCAGAGGCCAATATATAATAAAGTTTGTTATTGGTTGAAAATATAGAAAAAGCGAATTAAAATCATAATTATTGTTTAAAGAACAAATTTTAGTAGGGATTCAGAATAATAAACTACTTCCACTCACTTTTATATTTTAGGCATTTCTCATTTGTGTGCCGTAAAAACATAAATTAATAAAAAAAATCCAATACAGATAAAAATGATCTCAAATTTAAGGTAAGAAAATAAATAGCAATTTATGATATAATTTGTATAATTGGGTTTATACCTTATATAGATTATATTTAATAGCATTATGGTGTGTTTAGTCGAGTTGACCCGTTTATTTGAGAAATTTACTAAATCCACTCTTTTATTGCCTAAATCTACTAAGATACACTTAAATCTGTTAATGCTTGAGACTTAAGTTTTTTAATAATACACAAACCTCGCATATTGGTTAACTAGTTATTGTCTGTGTCTAGAGTAATAAAAAATAGTAAACAATAAACATATTTGTATTCATATCTAAAATCAAATCACAAACATAGAAAAGAGATAAACACAATTTAAGTATCGATTTGTAGTGAGAGTGAGAGGTGGTGGGCGACAGTATTGGTAGTAGGGGACGGTGATGGTTGTGGTAGGTGGCAATGACCGTGGTGGTGGTGGCGGCGGCGGTGGCAGTGATAGTGGCGACGGTGGTGGTGGATGCGGCGGTGGTGGTAGAGGTAGTGGTAGAGCAGTTTCAAACACTATTTTTTTTAAAAGTATTTATGAAAAATAAATTCTAAAAATACTTTTAAAAAATTACTCCAAACACGCTTTTAAGGGCATGGTTTTCCTATTAAATTTAGGGTGTTAATATTAGTCGTTAGATTAACTTTAAAGTAAAATTTAAAACTATCTCAACGGCGAATAAAAAATTTATTTTATTTATCTTTTGATATTTGAATTGCAAGCTATTTTATTATATAGATTAAAAATTCTCTTATAAAACTCAAACTTATTATTTCAAGTAGTAATAATTCCAGAAGTATTGCCAAATACTTTGGCAAGGTTATAATCATAGTTTTAAAACCCGGCCCAGACATCAACCCGGAAAAGGAATCGGGTCAATGGGTTACTGGTTCAACTGTTGGGTTACTGATCGAACCGGTAATATAATAAAATAATAATAATAAATAATTATTAATATTAATAGATAATTTAATAATTACAAAACTAAGTATATTAGACCAAACAAAAACTCAATCAAATCACCAGCTAGAGAGTTCAGAATAACAACTAAAATATGTCCAAAAATATTAATATCTCAGAAATAAATCATTTGAACAAAAATTAACATACACAGCACAACTACTCATAACTGATCACATCAAATAAAATTAACATTTATAAACAAACATACTCATATCAGCATACAAATATCTAAACCTAAAGATGTTATAGAACTACATATAAGCTGTGTCAAAAATAAGGCAGATCCATCAAGGAAATAACACATAACAAAACCCTAAGCATCAAGAAGAGAAACGAACTGAGGAACCAAAAAAAAAATTCGAAAACATGTAGAACAAAATCAATTTAAAATCAGTTAAAAACATACAATGTATTTCATGAATCGACATGAAGAACAGGAAGGTAGAAGTGAGTAGGTGTATGTACCTGCTGAGGTTTTTTTTTTTGTATCACAAAACCATGATTTCATTACCAAATACCAAAAAAGGGAATAATTTATTGGATAAATTAGAAGAACTTGATTCTCCTGGGAACTTACATGGACTGAAGAGCCTCTCACAAGAAGAGCAGAACCCTATAGGAAGGTCCCAGCAATGAGAACAACAGAGAGAGCCATGTAGAGTCAGTTGGGAAGGCAATCTTTAGGAAGGTCCCAGTTATCATCATCATCTTCCTTCTTGTTCTTCTTGAACCTCTTGGTGGGAAGCGTGGGAGAGAGATGACTGAGTTTGAGCTGTAGAGGATCGTCGGACGGGAGCAAATCCTCTGCGGTAAGTGAAAAATCGCATGTCATGCGATTAAATAAAACGGTATTGTTCCACTTGGTTTTGAAATTTTTTTTTTTCCTCCTTACCAAAACGACGTCGTTTTGGTCTAGTTAAAACTAACTTCGGTTGTCTCCCTTTTCTTTCTCCCGCTTCTTCTTCATCAAACTCCACTGGTTCTAGGTACAAAGTGGGTCTTTTTCTAATAATTCAAATCTTTAACAGTCTTTTTACCAATGATAATATAAGCTGAAAGAATAATTTATGTTTCATTTACCTGCTAAATTACTAACTGGAGTTAGGTTCACCATCAACCTCAAACTAGTCTAGTCTTGCTTGTTATTATATTCAAGATCCAAAAAGAAATAACCAAACCAGGGGGCTGGAAAGGATCTGACCACTCCAAGCCGATAAGTTTAATATGAGGTTTGTTTTTATAAATTAATCGTTTTACTAAATGTGCTGCTATCTCAAAAGCATATACCTTTCTACATTACTATGCATGTATACATACTTTCGTGTATATATATATATATATATACATGTGTGTGTGTGTGTATAATTAAGAATTTGATGTTTTTTATTTGATAAAATTTTCTATAAAGTTTAGATTTCTATAATGTGATCTTCTCCATATTTTCGGTTTTACGCTCGATTAATTTAAGAGTATAATTTGTGTATTGAGTTATTAATTTGTAGTTTTGGTGTACTGATAATGTTCAGATTACTGTTCAACGCTTGAAGGAGACGCTTCTTATAGCTGCTGGCAGGCGTACTTCGAACTCAAAGATCTTGAGGTGAGTTAATTTAATTTTCGCTATTATATGTCATCCAAATTCCTCCACTTTCTTACCACGTTTTCTTGGGAAAATTAGAGGAAAAATTTTCGAACATATTGAACCAAATGCCTTACAAAATTCTTCTTGTAAGATACTATGATGGATGACTTGGGAGTTAATGCGACTGAGAATATACCTCATATTGGTATGTAATTTGATGCGAAGGAAGATGCTTATACGTTTTACAATAGTTATGGAGGGTCTGTGGGATTTAGTGGGAGAAAATATTTTCAGAATAAAAGTTTGAAAGATGGTATTGTCATTTACAGAAAATATGTTTGTTGTAAACAAGGTCAAAGGAGTCGTGATAAAAGAGAGTACCAAATAAGGAAGCCTCGAGCAGAGACAAGAATAAATTGTGAAGCTCATATGTGCATATCTCTCAATAGAGAAATTGGTAAATTTGTTGTGACGAAGTGAGATGACAACCACAATCATCCTTTGCACCTTGCTGGATATATGCATATGATGTCATCCCAACGAAAGGTTACTGAAGCCCAAGGCATTAATATTGATGTGGCAGCAGATTGTGGATTGTCACTTAAGACTTATTATGATCTTTTAAGTACTCAGTCTGGAGGAAATGAAAGTCTTGGTTTTACTCATCTTGATCAAAAGAATTACCTCCGTGAAAGGAGACAACGAGACTTGAAGTATGGTGAGGCGGGTAGTTTTTTGAAGTATTTTCAAATGGAAGCAGTGAAAAATCCATCATTCTATTATGGAGTGCAATTGGATGCAGATGAGCATATTAATAATATTTTTTGGGCCGACCTAGTAATGATTATTGACTATGGCAACTTTGGAGATGTTATCTCATTTGACACTACTTTCAGAACGAACAAGGAGTATCGACCCTTTGCTTGTTTTACTGGCTTCAGGGAGATAGTCTTATTTGGAGCTGCATTATTGTATGATGAAACGGCAGCGTCATTTCAGTGGTTGTTTGAGACATTCCTACAAGCTTTGTCTGAAAAATATCCTATTACAATCTTCACTGACCAAGATCAAGCGATGACTAAGGCTATTTCTATAGTCATGCCAGAGACATACCATAGGCTATGTACTTGGCATCTTTGCCAAAATGCGTTGAAACATTTGGGAAACATATATAAGGATGATTCTCAATTTCCTGCTCAATTTAAAGAGTGTGTATGGATATAAGGAAGAACATAAATTATTTGAGGCTTAAGAATCATTGCTTGCGGAGTATAGTTTGTATGATAATATGTGGATGAAAGCCACTTGGGCATTGCGAGAAAATGGGGGCATGTATATATGAAGAGGACTTTCACTGTATGAATGAGAAGCACCCAATTGAGTGAGAGTTTGAATGCAGCCTTACGGAAGTACTTAAAGCTAGACCATGACATTGTTCAGTTCTTTGTACATTTTGAAAGAATTGTGAATGATAAACTGTATAAGGAGTCAGACTCAGAATACCAAGCTAGGTAAAAATTACCTAGATTGAAGTTAAAAAGAGCTCCAATGTTTGTGCACGCAGGGCAAGTGTACACTCCTACTATATTTGACCTGTTCCAAGAGAAGTATGATATCTTTCAGTGTGCTATTGCGACATCATGTGATGTGTTGGATGAGTGACATCAATTTGTGGTTCGATTATATGATGAACATAGAAAGTATTTGGTATTGGTTAAGGCTAATGAGGAGATAGTCAATTGCAGTTGTCGAAAGTTTGAAATGAAGGGAATATTATGTGACCATGCACTTAAAGTCTTGGACATGATGAATATTAAACAAATTTTCGAGCAATACATATGTCCTAAAAGAATAAGAGTGATTAATTTAATATTTTACTAATATAGTAGTGAGATGGTCCAAATGTTATAATAACTGTAAGTGTTAGATGTTACACTTTTTATAAGAACCTTGTTAGCAAATACCTAGTGGGCTATGGAGTGAGTCCATTCTTTGTACTCTCAAGTATAGTTTTAAAACTCGGTTCGGACGTCAATCCGGTAAAGGGATTGGGTCAATGGATTATTGGTTCAACCGTTGGGTCACTAGTCAGACCAGTATTATAATAAAAAATTAAAAAATAATTATAAACACTAATAAATTGGCTAAAAAATCACAATAATTATAAAAATAACATCAAAAATTATCAAACATCCAATTTCAATGTATTCAAACTGATAATGCAACAACATTAGATTTCTAGAAATAGGAATCAAAATACATTTCTTCATCATAGAGTTTTGAGATTGGGGATCTAACAAATACAAATTATTCAATGACACTGATCAAACAGAGTCAATATGAACAAACCCATTTGATTGGTGTACAATGTAGTGCAAAAAATCCAAGAACAATATGTGTAAAGAAAACAGAGAACCACCATATCACAGAAGTCTCTACCACACAAACTATAGATATAAAAACATATATATATTAATGCAGTGATCTCATCTAAGATGAGTAGTCGGCTAATATCTCGATATCTCAACAACCCCAAAAATTTATTTTTGAACTATCAAAACTTACAAAATTTAATGGTACGGTACTATTTTTTTTTGTTATACCATATTCTTTCTCGTTTCTAAAACTTACGTGACCCAAGTAGCATTCAAAGAATACCCACTTCAGTTATTATCTTTATTACAAATTCAAATGGCTAAACCAAATAAGATAGTTAAATGTGATCCCCTCCTCTCTATTCATGATTGGATCCAAATCCTTTCAAGCGCTATATGTATATATATATAAACACATATAGGTGGAGAGAGAGAGAGAGAGAGAGAGAGAGAAGGGGGGGGGGAAGGAACTCAACTCGTCATTGCTTAATCGCTCGTGCCTCGTGGAGTTGTGCTCAGTTGATGGTGTCTGGTGGTCTGGATGCATCGATTTAGGGCAAAGAGGTCTGGAACTCTGGATTGGATTGATTTAGAGCAAAAGGGCAAAATGCCCAAAAATCTGAATCGAAGAATCTATGCACTTCGATTGAGTTATGTGCTACTGTGCTCTATGTGTGTGTGTGAGAGAGAGAGAGAGAGAGAGAGAAGAAAAGGGGTTGGGTGACCAATCGTTGGAGACGAGGAGAAGCAGAGGCAATAGGCAAAGAAGAATGAATTTGGGCAAAAAAAAATTCCTAGAACCTAATTTTATAGCATTCGAAGCAACTCGTCCGGTTTGTTTTAAAACGTCCGGTTCATAGATTTTGTTACAAAATCGGCCAGTTCAACGAGTTTTGTCTGATTTTTTTGCTCAAACGATCAAATAACTAACCCAGCCAAGTTCAGGCTCCGGTTCACCGGGTCAACCCGCCATGCCGAGATAGGTTTTAAAACACTGCTCTCAAGTCTCAAGCAACATGATTCCCTCAAGCCCCTTAGGGGTATACAGGACATTTTAATCAATCTTTGCAAAACTCTACCCTAAGTAATTTATTTCTTTCGATCACTATTCTTTCTTCTCTCTCTCTCTTTCACACACAAGCAACAACTTTCTCGTGCACGTACAACAACCTTATTTCTCGTTGTTACTACAAAAATGCCACCAAAGTTCGATCCCTCACAGGTCGTCGACGTGTACGTGCGAGTTATCGGAGGCAAAGTGGGAGCAGCAAGCTCACTCGCCCCAAAAATCAGTCCACTCAGTCTCTCACCAAAGAAAATTGGAGAAGACATCGCAAAAGAGACTACAAAGTACTGGAAGGGTCTTCGAGTCACAGTCAAGCTCACCGTCCAAAATCGCCAAGCGAAAGTCTCCGTCGTTCCCTCGGCAGCGACTTTGGTCATCAAGGCACTCAAAGAGCCCAAGCAAGACCGTAAAAAGACCAAGAACATTAAAAACACCGGCAACATTGCCCTTGATGATGTGATTGAGATCGCGAAGATCATGAGGCCGAGGTCAATGGCTAAGGATTTGACTGGAACTGTGAAGGAGATTCTCGAGACATGTGTATCCGTTGGATGTATGGTAGATGGGAAAAACCTGAAGGATTTTCAGCAGGAGATTGCCGATTGAGATGTGGAGGATCCTCAAGACTGAGACGATGGGATTTGGTGGGACTCTAGGTGGCTCTACAGCCCCCAGACTGACACGTGGAATAATGAAGCCGTTGTGATATCTAGAAGGCGCCGAAGAGTTAGCCAAGGAATAGTGACCCGGAGGAGCCGAGTACGACATCTGACATCATCTTTAATACAATGTGACCCCTCATTTATGGCGGAATGAGTGATGGTGACAAGGCTAATTAATGTGCGCTTGCGAGCACCTGCCCTTTGGGAGTCTAGGCCTACTATCATGATGACTAGGTATTAATGGCTGATATGCCGAGAAGGTACGATCGGCTCTCCCTGAGGAACTGTTTTCCTGAGTATTCAATCCTTAGTTGCTGGTGGCAGATGTCATTCTGAGAGATGTGGATACTCGGCATGGTGCCGAGCACTCGTCCCATCATCCTAGCATTGAGTAGGAGAAGACGTGAAGGGAAAACGATCACTGCTCGAGGAGTGGCATGTCAGACATTAAATGTCCGGATGGGACTGGAGGTCTTTGACAATCATTGTTAATTCAGACATAAATACTCCTCAAAAAAATGAACAAAGGTACGCAAATTTGAACCAGAAAAAACATTATTCATTGAGCTTGAACCTCGAGTCTTAAGATTGACTTAAGCATTGGAGGGGATAAGTCAGGTGTTCACTTGGCCCCCTTTTCTGACCCTGTGATTGTTTGAGGTTCACCAAGTTGGAGGTCGCTATCTCGAACTATTGCAGGAATTATCCCGTGTAATTTGGCGCCATCTGTGGTAACGAGAACATATTTCCCAGTAGCGATCGTCTGATGGTGAACACCTGATCTCAAGGTGAAGGAGCAAGTGTGCGTGTAAGGGACGCAGAGCCCATCCGACTTTCAATGGTTCTAAAATCGGGTCCATTGAGCTAGTCAGGTGGAGGGGAGCGTTCCTCGCAACGAACGCTCCATATGGATCAAGGCCTTGGGGGGCATGACCTCATGGCTCGTGATATCGTTGAGATGGTGGAGAAGTGGATGGGCAAACGCATTAAGCAGTTAGAGAAAGAAAATGCCAAGGTTCGGCGACGGCTCGACAATTTTGAGCAGTCGGCAAGCGTGGGCGGGCATAGTCACGGGTACGGGTACGGGTACGGGGACCAGGCCCCCAGTCAAAACCTCTCCAGGCCTCATTGGCATAGGCCCTCCAAGAAAGACTGACTTAAGCACTCACCCCAGGGGTGCAACCGCCAAAGTGGGTTCTCGGCCTTGAAGGGAAAATCAGAATCGGGCCAAAAAGACAGGTCTGTCTTGGTGGGACCTCTGTCGATGGAGGACATCGAAGCCGCTAAATCACAAACAGAGTCCACACCCAGGAGGCCTTGAGAAGAAAGACCCAAAGGGGATCCCAGTGTCCACCTCGCCACTTATTGCAACCCTGAGCCCGAGGTTGATGCCAACGAAGTCATTTCACCGTTCATCCGGGCTATCAGGGAGGCCGAAATGCCAAAGAAGTTTACCATCCCATAGTTCAAAATCTACGATGGGAAGACCGATCCCGAGAGTCACTTGCGGCAATACAAACAATTGATGTCCATCAACGATACCGATCAAAGGGGGTTGTGCCGAGTTTTTTCCATGAGCCTGGGGGACATGGGCATGCGATGGTATGAGAACCTGGCTCCTGTGAGCATCAGGACCTGAGACAATAGACGGAGCTCTTCGTAGCTCGATTCATCACCAGCAGTAAGAAACCAAAGAACATCGGCGTTCTATTGACGCTTAGGCCTAAGGGAGGAAAGTTCCTTCGACAATATGTCGTATGGTATTGGGATGAGGTCAACGAGGTGGAGGCGTGTTCGGAGGCACTGACCGCGACATCATTTAGGCTGGGGCTATCCCGGGACGTTGATTTGTACAAGTCACTGACCAAGAAGGCTCCAGCAGATATGAGTCAAGGTGTCAGCTGAGGTGGCACCCGCGATTGAGGTTATTCATGCCTGTACCGTGGAAAGGCCTACGTATAACTCCCTTCGTGCCGAGTTACAAAAGATCTCTCAAGCAGTCAAGGTGGAAGAGAAGGGTGAAAAACGGCCCCCTAAGAAGCTGTAGAGTGCCAAAGTTATTCAGTTTTCCGATGCTAAACTCGGCGGGGTGGTCCTCCCCCATAAGGATGCATTGGTAGTCACTTTACGGGTCAAAAAATTTGATGTCAAAAGGATCTTGGTAGACTCGGGTAGTTCTTCCGAGGTGATGTATCACCATCTCTTCCACAAAATGGGATTCTTACAAAGGGATCTAGAACTCGTAAAGACCCCCTTCATTGGTTTCAAACTTTCAATGGTTCCAACACCCTCCCTTTTGGGAAGATCACCCTCATGGTACGTGTGGGGGTAGTCACTATCCCAGTGGAGTTTGTGGTAGTAGACTCTGACTCCCCGTACAATGCTATTATGGGAAGGTCATGGTTGCATGCGATGAAGGCAGTCCTCTCATTCTATCACCAGAAGATAAAGTTCCCAATACCGCAGAGCATAATGGAAGTCCGGGTTGATCAGACATCGGCGAAAAGCTATTTCTATGCTGCGGTGAAAACTGGAGTTAGCGGCCTAAGTCAGGAACATGATCTTGATGCGGTGGTTGCCAGATAGCAATCACATAACGGTCGACCAGGAGTGGATGAGCCCATTACAGAGCCAGCCGATCGATCTACGGAGGCCTTGGTCAAGATCCTCCTGAACCAAGATAGTGATGAGAAGTACTTTTTGATAGGAGAGTCACTCAGCGAATCAGAGAAAAATTATACGGCCTCATTCTTACGCCGGAATGTTGATATCTTTGCATGGACCCAGGCCAAGATGACGGGGATAAGCGCCGAGGTGATGACTCATCGGCTCCATGTCGACCCCTCGTTCAAACCCGTTAGGCAGAAGATCCAAAGAACGGCGCCTCATCATGCGAAGGTTGTGGATGAAGAGGTTGATAAGTTACTTGGGGCAGGTTCTATCAAGGAGGTATAGTTCCCTCAGTGGTTATCCAACACTGTTTGCGCCAAGAAGAAAGAAGGGAAATGACGAGTTTACGTGGATTTCACAGACCTGAACAAGGCCTGCCCCAAGGACAAGTACCCATTGTCTAGGGTTGATCAACTGGTAGATGCAACAGACGGACATAAGCGGATCACCTTTATGGATGCTCGAATAGGATATCACCAGATTCCCTTACATGAATCGGATCAGGAGAAAACGACGTTCATTACACCCGGGAGATCTACTGTTACACACGGTGATGTCTTTTGGGTTATAGAATGCAGGGGCGACTTACCAACGTTTGATGAATAAAATTTTCAAAGAGCAGCTCGACGAAACTATGTAGGTGTACATTGATGACATGTTGGTCAAGAGCAAAGAGAGCGCCAACCATCTCTATGATCTCAGAGTGACGTTCTCCATCCTCCGAAAGTATGGCCTGAAACTGAACGCCTTGAAATACGCTTTTGGAGTGAGCTCGAGAAAGTTTTTAGGGTATTTAGTTACTCAC
The DNA here is from genome assembly GCA_963454935.2 of Ilex paraguariensis. NCBI lineage: Eukaryota > Viridiplantae > Streptophyta > Magnoliopsida > Aquifoliales > Aquifoliaceae > Ilex > Ilex paraguariensis. The sequence continues at coordinate 9,785 of CAUOFW020004347.1, read as the reverse complement.
AGGGGTATCAAGGTGAACCCCGAGTAGATACAGGCAATCTAGAAATTTCGGGCACCTAAGACCATTAAGGATATCCAGAAATTGACTGGGATGTTAGCGGCCCTCAACCGATTTATTTCCAAGTCTTCCAATAAGTGCAGACCATTTTTTACCAAGTTGAAAGAGGGCAGCTAAAGAATTATGGGATGAAGAATGTAGCCGAGCTCTTGAGGGGATCAAGGAGTACTTGAAACATCCTCCAACCTTATCGGTCCCGGCGGCTGGAGAGTTCTTAGCCTTTACTTGTCGGTGTCTCAAGAAGCCATGAGTGGAGCACTGGTCAGAGATAGCGAA